>QTSX02000901.1:76885-163908 GCA_014839935.2 Entomophthora muscae
CAGGTATTTATACCACACTGCCAGGCTTCACTTCCTGGTTGGATTTTCTGGGCTTGGGCAGGTTGGCATCAGGGGTCTCAGATGGCAGTGTGGCACTTGGCACTGGCGGTTTGCCACTGGCCGCTTTGGGATGAGAAGACTTCTAATCCTTCTATTTGTTGATTTGGGTATTGGGTGCCTCTTTGGGTTCAGTGCCTCCCCTGGGACTTTGGAGGAGTTTGGAATAACTCTCATGGAGAAACTTGTGTATTTCATCAAGCCAACCGCTGGTGTCAGGCATTAGCACCTCAGGGGAATTCTTGGCATCTTGCACTGGCAGTTTGCTTGCAGAATCCTGCAGGACAGCTAAGGGTTTGGGTCCTGGCAGGCTGGTAACAACTTTATCAATCAGTAGTGGGTTATTTGGTTCCCAGCCCATGAGTTTGGCGGTCTGCAAAGGGTTTTGTCCAGGTTTTGACTCTGGTTCTGTATTTTGAGATTTAGGAGCATCCAAATTGTCATTCCTACAAATACAGCAATAATTGGGAAAACCAATATCTCATAACCTTTATTTAAAAATGAAGATGGGGATTGATCTTGGCCTGGCAGGTATTTATATCACACTGCCATGCTTCACTTCCTGGTTGGGTTTTCTGGGCTCAGGTGGTTTGGCATCAGGGGTCTTAGATGGTAGTGTGGCGCTCAGCACTGGCGGTTTGCCACTGGCTGCTTCGGGATGAGAAGACTTCAAATCCTTCTGTTTGTCAATTTGGGTAATGGGCGCCTCTTCAGGTTCAGTGCCTCTTCCTGGGCTTTGGGGGAGTTTGGAATAACTCTCATTGGGAAACTCATGCATTTTGCCAATCAAACCACCAGTGTCAGACGTTGGCACCTCAGGGAAATTCCTGGCATCTTGCACTGGCAGTTTGCTTGCAAAATCTTGCATGATAGCTAAAAGTCTGGGTCCTGGTGGGCTGGCAACAACTTTATAAATTGGTATTGGGTTATCAGGTTCCCAGCATATGGGTCTGGCAGTCTGCAAAGGGTTTTGTCCAGGGTTTGACTCTGGTTCTGTATTTTGGGATTCAGGAGCATCCAAATTGGCATTCCTGACACATCTGGTGATTGTCAAACATTCTGAGCCCAGATAGATCAGGAGACAGGTATAATTGAGCTTCTGTGTTATCCATATCAAGGATCTGGGTATAAATATGGGCTTTACCATATATAGTCCCCTGTTCACTGATACTAGCCTGCCTATGATATGGCTCATCAAGCACTTCAAGTTTGAAGTTGCTAGCAAAACCCATAGTAAAATAAAGCAATAAAAAATTCCAAAAAAGAAGTTTAAATTTTATGAACTTAATTTTATTGTAATGACGAGTTCCAATTTGAATAGTTCCTGAATACTATATACACAAATTACAAGCCTTGAAAATCAATAAAATGCCTCTGTCCTTAGTTGGATAGCCTTTAGTTGCCCTTTAAAGAATTCTTATTCTATTTTTGGATGTAAAAATGATACATATTGTGTGACTTTATTTTGCTTTTTTTGTGAAAATTGGTTTGTAGGTTGCTATGGTCTTATTTCTGTCTAGCTCTTCTGTTGGTGTCATGACCAGCAGTGATCATATACCAAGGTGCTGAAGGAGAGCTCAAGCCATCAGGGTAACATGTCACAAGGGCCCAATAGAGGAAAGGGAGAAGAACAGGTTAGGTAAAGCAATCTTGCAGCTAAGGGGTGGTAGGCACCAAGGTTGGGGGCAACAACTTTGGTCAGACTGAGGATGGACAAAATGATCATCCCAGCTCTACTGTGATTGTAGGGCTGTAGAAGGGGTGAAGCAGGGGAGCTGTAGGGAATGTCAGTCCTTTCAGGGTCTGGAACTAGCTGGTAGTCCATGGGTGTGGGTCTAGGGTGGTACTCTAGTCTTCTAGTCTGACTTCTGCTCAAGTGGTGTATAAATTGAAATCCTAATAAAGCAAAAAACTTATAGATTCATTCACTTTATTTGACATTTTCTACACTTGATCTAAGTGTGGGAAAGTGGATTTTATACTATTTATCTGGTTTATCTTGGAATATACCACTTCCTACTTCTTGTGAGATTTTAATGTCCCAACTCTTGGGTACTAGCTTCTGAGAAGTAGTGGAATGTAGATTGGGAAGTGAGGATTGGAATTTGGGTGACTTGGTCTGGGCAGGGAATTCTGTTGGCAGCTGGTGGATAATTGGCTGGCATCTTCAGTCTGAAATTCTGTTTGGTTGGGTGATGAGGCAATTTCTTCCTCAGGTTTGTGATTGACTGCAGGAATTTCTGAGTCTTGCAGCTTAACTGAGGTGCTGCTCACAACCAATTTATTGGCTGTATTAACAGCAACCCCAGTGGCTCCAGGATGGTCCACTAGCACCCCAGTGCAGCTGGGATGATTGGAGAAGGCAGGAACAGCAGTAGGATTTACTGCATAATTAGCAGCAGGAACCATGGTTTTTATAGATCTGCTTGATAACAGATCTGCTGCAGAACCCAGCAGATCTGATTGAGAGCGGCATTGGGCACTCCCAGCCCAATTGTAGCATTGGAACTGGGTGCCCCAATGCCATTGGGAGCCACAAGCTCCCCCAGGCTAGTATTAATACAGGCTCAGGTCAGGCCCTGTCTTGAAAGAAGTTTAAACTGCCCAAATAGACCAAGGCAGTTTGAACCCTGTACCAGGCGCCGTTAAGCAGGCCCTTACAGTTGGTGCCTCATTAGTATCTGAATTGAATCATTAAACATTCTGGAACAGTCCCAATCTGTTTTTCTTATTGTACTGAGCTATTTTGTTTATAGTTTGAAATGTTTCATCCAATGCTTGATTTTTTTGTATTTTGTGTGAGTTTTATTGTGTTTCTTATTTATCCTTTTTCCAGTTCACCAGAAAGTTCAAATTATTTGCAGTCTGGAACTCACTCAGCTTGGATTTTGTTTAATTGTGAGTTCATTTTGCTTACAGGTGAGTTGATTTTGCTAAGCACCTCAGCTTTTAAGATTACTATACTTACTGCTCTTTGTCCCCTGATGTTACTGAAAAAACTTACACAGTTATGTTTTGTCCCATGTACAACTTTAGTTTGCTCTGAGTAAGCTTTGGTTTGTCCATCTTAAAAACTCTGAAAAGTACAGTAATAGACATTTGATAAGAAGATTATTAAATTTAAGAATTACATAGAGTGATTTAATAAGTTAACCAAGCTTAACTCACTGTCAGAAGTAGGGGTTTTAGCATTTGTTTTCTCATAAATTTTAATAATAAATTTATATTAAGCTTTCTTTGATTTGAAGTTGGTTTATAGATAAAATATGATATACCTTATTATTTAAAAAGGCAAAAATTTTACATAATAATGAGTATCTGGGTTGTGTTTATTTTATGTTTAATTTTTTATGAAGTTCATTAGACCTTTCAAAGTTTTTTTAGTGATGAAGTATTTTTTAAATGGTAGCCTATATAAAATCATATTTTTGTCCATTTTTAGTAGTATAGGAAATATGGGTTTACAAATATGTACCATGTTTTTTACTAGTGAATTCACGATATTCAAAATTTCATAAATCCATTAACTCTTAATCTAAAAAGTGTAGAAAGTGAATGGTTATAAAATCAGTTCTGAAATACTGTATATGTATACCAATAATAAAATTAAGCCAAGTCATTATTTATATATTTTTTATTTAAACCTCAAAAGGTACTGAAATCCGACAATTTGTTGGAAATAGCTTTTTCAGAAATAAAGGTGGGTACCATCAAGAGCGTGACCACATACCAAATCAAAAATATATATTAAGTTTTTTATAATTTACTCTGGTCAATCAAAAAATCTAGCTCTCCAACTCCAAAGTTGAATCTGCTTCAGATAGGATGGTTTCTCTTAGATTCTTATTAGCTCTTGCTTGGAGAAGTAGATCAAGTTCCAAATCAACTAATAGATATTGCAATCATAGATTTTATAAGAATACTAAAATTACTTTCCCTTCGTTTCTGATATGATTACAAGCACTTCGCCCTCGAAAGAAAATAACACTACGAATTCCCCGAATGAAAGTGAAAAGAACAGGACAGATTCAACTGAAAAAGACATCTTCACAAAGTGGTCAACTTATTTTTCTTATAAGATTGGGAAATTAAACAGTACAGAAGCTCAAAAATACGAGTTTGAAAGATCGTCGGAAAAATGAAAAGAAAGGATATGAAAAGTGTGAAAAGCTTAAAGAAGAGCTTCTTCTCGGAAGTAAGTATTTACAGTGGGTTTCTACAACATAGTTTGAATTTAATTCATTTTGGATTTACTCAATTTATTCCATATAGGCCCTATAATTATATTTATGCTTAAAGAATTAAGGAAGATTGGCTGTGGCTTTAATCAGATTCATTTTAAATGTGCCCCCTGTGACGGGACAAGAAGTTCAGGGTTTAATCCAGACGCTACTCTTGGAAATGGGCCTATCCTAC
The DNA here is from genome assembly GCA_014839935.2 of Entomophthora muscae. Classification (NCBI taxonomy): domain Eukaryota; kingdom Fungi; phylum Entomophthoromycota; class Entomophthoromycetes; order Entomophthorales; family Entomophthoraceae; genus Entomophthora; species Entomophthora muscae. Next base: position 81,359 of record QTSX02000901.1, read on the forward strand.
TTTGTCAGAATGGCTATTCTTCTAAAAAGCAATTAGAAGATACCATGGCGCATGAGCTAATCCATGCTTATGATCATTGGTAAAATATGAAAGCCATATTTTAGTAGTGACTCCAAGCTTTCGATTGTGTTTTATAAAGTTTCTTATTTTTCTCTATAGTCGTTACAAGGTAGACTGGGATAATCTATATCATTACGCTTGTACTGTGGTATGTGAATTTAATATGCCTTCATTTGACCTGTTATTTTTCAGGTTAGAGCTACTAGCCTGAGTGGCAATTGTGGTATGATCAATGAATTTAAAAGAGGACATTTTTTCAATCGCTAAACAGCATCAGGTAATAGATATTTTTTACTTTTTACTCATGCTTGTCTAAAGCGGTGTGTAAGGAGACGTGCTATTCTTGCTGTTCAAGCTCATCCTCTCTGTCCAGATAAGGAGACAGCTTCTAAAACGGTCAATGCAGTCTTTGCCTCTTGCTTTGCCGATACGTCTCCCTTTTTAGAGATATATTGATTGGTATTTCCAAAACAATATAAAAAATACTTTAATCCTTTATTTTTAAAAGCCTGTCTTTCACCAGCCTTTGCTGGTTCTAAAAGATAGAATACCCTGTTGAATATAAAACATTTATACGACAAGCGTCGAAAAATAATTTCGAAGCTTAAAATTTAATTTTTAGGGACCAAATATTTTCTTTGATTATGTCATCAATTTTATATCCAATTCTTTAAATTAATTTTTATTTGTACCATAACTATGCTTCAGGCTGCAGTTACGGAGAAGGAATAGGCAAATAAAAATTTAGAGAAGTATATCTTATTTGGGGAAGAAAGAAGGATTTGTATACCCTAGAAATAGCTATGCTTGGTGCTGAAGTTAAGAATGACCCATGATAGATCACACGGAGGAGGGTTGATCCTACTTGAACAGCATGAGTGGAAGAACTTTTAGTGGCAATAGAGGCCATTGATAGTGGGGCTGATATCAATTGATGCCCCCTTTGGGTAGTAGGTCAAGTTGGGTTCAGAACTGATACATGGCCATATAAACCTATCACAACACCCCCACCCTTTTAGTCACATGGGGTTTCTCATCAAGTGTTGCAGCTGAGTTCACTACCTTGCCTGACAACATATCTTACAAACACAGGGGGTACTAAATGAGTTGCCCCATGCCATATCAAACAACATCACCTTCAATGTCAAAATATGGGATAATACTTCCTAATTGGGAGTGAAGTTGATTCCAGCCAAATGCCCTCAACAAGTTATTTACAACCCAAACCATGTTAGGATCATGCCACCAATGCCACCCCCTTATGGCCTGGTGGGTTCCTTTTACCATATAATAACTTCCATATGCCAATAAAGTTATCATCTTGACTCAAATATTTGTCCTTTCTTTTGAAATGTTGTCTTCCCCCTCCGAATACCGAACAATAATTTGTTCAGTTGCAACACAAGTAAATCAGGGGGATATGGTATAACTGTGCTGAAAGCTGCAGCTACCCAAAAGGAAAGAAGTAGAAATTGGTATAAGATAAGGTTTATTGAGAGAGAAGAAAGGGTTTTAAACCTGCAATAAACCACCAGGGGGTGACTAGTAGCAAGGGGTTTCTTAAGGTTGATCTTTGGTAATATTTGCCTGATTCTATTTGGACAGTATAGGGGGATTGTCAGCTGTGGTAATTGATGCAGTTACAGCTAGATGGTGTAAATGAGTAGTTGCCCAAATTAGGCAACATGTTGAGTTGAGTCACAGGTCAAGTGGCTATCTGACCCTTTAAGAGTTTGGTTCATTTCAACAGAAATATTTTCTGATACCTGGGGTCTGTAAGAATTTAGCTGTTTGGTTGTGACATGAATAATACTGTCTCTTTTTCATATTCTGGGCTTTCATGGTCTTTATTGACCATGTTTGTGTCCTTGCACTGCTTTTCAAGTCCCTGTAACTTGTAGGTGCAATTTGTGACAGACTTGTAAGCTGATGATGAGACCTAATTTCTTGGGCTTTAATTCAGAATTGTTTGTATTCAAGACCCACACCTCATCTCTGTAAGACTTCAGACGTTTTCAATAATAGCTTCAGTTGTATAAAAGCCTGTGCTCAACCATCATTAAAAAATTACTATTTGCCAAGGATACAAAAGATACAGCTAGGATTGAGACAATAGTTTTATTGATGAGCCTAAACAGGGTGAGATTGAATTTCTTGGAACAATAGAGCTGTGAGGGTTCTTATACCCCATTCTACAAAAAGGAGATGATAGGAGGATTATGTTTAAGCAAGATTAACTCATAATATAAAATCAGAAGTATATTGTCAGAAGTAAGATTCTGAAAGCTGGCATCAAGGGATTTTGGCTGACATAAGTTTGGGCTGAAAGGATTCAGTATTTGTGGAAATATAGGCAACCAAAAATGGTAAAAGAGAAAAAACAGAAGTCTTGGCATAAATATCAACAAAATAGGAAATATCAGTTGATACTTAAATTCTCAGTTCTGAAAATCTCTGACCTTGAATATTTGAAGTAGGGGATGTTTCATGGCTTTGAATTTCTTGGCTTCCCAGTTATGTTAAGTTTCCTGTGATTTATACATGATGAGGTTTTTGCTACAAAAACTTTCACTGGGTACCACCAACTGGGGGAAATTCCCTGCAATGTTTATTTAGGTTTGTAGTCAACTCCTTTATTTTGGGCTTAAATATTGCTTCTAAGTCCCAACATGCCCAGTAGACCATTAGAATGATAGGTAATTGCAGGGCTCAATTTCCTGGGTTGCTGGTTGACAGTTTGGTAAGGGTCTTTAATAAAGATGAAAAAATGCTTCTACCCCAAATTGGACTATAAGTGATAATAGGTAGTGAATTAGATATTTTCTTTGTTTGACAGGTACATATTGGTCTCTCAGCAGTTAGATTGTTTTCATCATATGTAATTAATAGTGCAGGAGACCTGACTTTAAAAATACTCTCTTTTCCAATAAAACAACTTATAATATTCATTGAGTAGTTTTTGCTAGCTTGTGCTATCTTTCAGTATATGGCTAGTTCTATAGATTTGGTCATATAATGGTTTTTAGTCTTCTGGTAATAGGTCTGGCAACAAGGCAGCCTATGGAGGGAAAGCAGGAATAAAACTAGATAATAATATTTTTATTGAATAATTGCTCTGGCTTTTAAGCTAAACATATTGTGGCTTGATCCTGCTAACACACAATGATATATTATAAGTGGGAATGATAGTGTGGCTGGTTGTCATGCAACTGAACTATCTTTACAGTAAAGAGAAGGAAATGGATCATTAAAATGGTAAGTTGGAGGATTTGAATCTTTTCCCTCAACAAACCAGAAAATGATCAGGGCCCAGATTTAAAAAGAGGTTTCTACCAAAATATATAGTACAGATCTTAGAGTTCCTCTGGTTTTATTAATTTAAAAATCTCACATCTTCTAAAGTTTGAAAACATCCCAGTAAAGAATAGACAACAATAACTAGTTTTCAAGAAATCAACTAGGTTAAACATGTGAGCACATTTAAAGTCTCTATGATACCATGATATTAAGACAACCCTATACTGAATAGTTATCTATTGTAAAGACCCAACAATTGGGGGAGTACTTTAGTAAAATAAGGGACCAAGTTGGCAACTTGGAAACCTGTGAGCGCCGTCACAATGGGATAGACTGCCATCATCCATTGAAATACCTTGATGTATATGTTATAACGTCCAAAATTACCGGCAAAATACGTGAGTACATAGTATATACAGGTGTATATAGCTACGGACTGGGTGGAGTGGGGCAATACCAGCATGGGCCAGGAGTACTGCTCAGAGGAGTTTAGCTGCTCTGGCTCCTTGTATATGTACTCACCAGGTGGTTTATTGAATGGCCCATGCTGGTGATTGTATTGATTTGCTACAGGATGTAGCATACTATCTCCTCCTTCCTGAAGAAGGACCCCGCCCACCGCAAAGTATGATGCATTGGTTTCCAGTATAAATGGTTGGGCATGGTCAGGACAGGGGCAGAGATGAAAACAAGTTTCAAGGCTTCAAAGGCAGAAGTACATTCAGGGATCCAGGAAAACTGGACTTTGTCAGAGCAAAGGCGGGTCAGGGGCAGGGTAATGTGAAATTCTTTTGGATGAAATCCCTGCAATAATTTTCCAGGCCCAAAAAACTTCTCATATCTTTCCTGCATTTGGGCACCAGCCAAGATGTTATTGCTTCTACTTTGTCCTGTCCCATGGCAAACCCACCAGTCTTCACTATGTATCCCAGGAACTCAACTTCAGACTGAAAGAATTTGCATTTCTTAAGCTTATCATGTAAGTTTGCTTGGGAGAGTTTTCCTAGAATAAGGTCCAGGTGGCGCAGGTGTTCCTTGTGAGTCTTGCTATAGATGAAAATGTTGTCCAAATAGGCAACACAAAAACGGTCAAGGTATTCCCCAAAGACGGTGTTGATCATCCTTTGGAAAGTGCTGGGGGCGTTGCAGAGACCAAATGGCATTACTAGGTACTTTTACAACCCATATCTGGTTTTGAAAGCTGTCTTGTATTTGTCTCTGTCTTTGATTTGGATCTGGTTGAAGGCATCACAAAGGTCAATTTTTGAGTACACCTGGGCTCTGGTCAGTACATCACAAAGGTCATCAGCATTAGGGATGGGGTAGCAGTTCTTCACCGTAATGTCGTTCAGTTTCTGGTAGTTTACACATGGACACATTCTGCCATCCTTTTTTCCTACAAACAGAATGGGCAACAAGCAGGGGGCCTTTGACACTTGGATGAAACCCTTTTTTGTCATATCCTCTAGGTATGCTTTCAAGGCCACTTGCTCACAGTGGTTACAACTGTAAATGGGGCTGTGGTGTGGTTGGGTGCCCGGTAGTAGGTCTATAGCATGGTCATAGATTGAGTGGCTGGGCAGTTTTGTGGCTTCCTCTTTGCTAAACACATGGTCCCACTTCTGCAGAGGGTAGGTAGTGTCCCAACTCTGGGTTCCATCTTTATGGTTAAGAGTCTGTTGGTTGGGGCTCTGCCATGACTCATACAGAACAGAACAGTGTCACAAGATTCAGGTCATCCCAAAGTGGCGGTCTGTTCACAATAGTTCAGGATCAGGCCGTGTCTGTTGGACCATGAGTTGCCCAATATTAGGGGATGCAGAGATCCTGGCAAGAGGATCAAGGGGGTTGGGTATACGTTATGTCCAATTGCCAAAGGGATTTCTTGTTCACATTTATAGCCAGTGTCCAGAGAGCTGTTTCCCATGATCACTTGTAGGCTGCGCTCTGAAGCCGTTAATCCTAGTTCCTTTGCCAGGCCGGCGTCAATAAAGCTTTCATCAGCTCCTGTATCAATAAAGGCTTCAATTTGGAGCTTGTTCCCAAAAAGGTCTATGGTCACTTAGATAACTTTGTAAGATTGCGCAGAGGTGTTTATTTGTGCCAAGGATACAGGAGGTGTATTTTTCTTAGGGCATGCTCTGGTTAGATGACCAGCCTTTTGTCAGTAAAAACATAACCCATCTCAATAGTGGTGTTGTAACTCTTTGGGGGACATTCCTGGTTGGTTGGGCGTTGTGGCTCTGCCAGCTTGGACCAGGTACAAGTTCTGTCTCTCTTGGTTTAGAATCAGGCCTTTGCATAGGGGAAGTAGTTCCTCCAGGATCAATGTAGGAAGGTGGTGCTTCAACAAGTCTTTCATGGCTGAATTGAATCCCTTTCTGAAGACAATGGCGGCTAATTTGTCAAGTTGTGTATGAGTCTTAAGTTTAAGGATTTCATTGATATAGGCTTAGATAGGGCAGTTTGCTTGTTGAATCTCTAACAGAGAGTTCAGTGCGTAGTATCTGGTATCTTGGTCATTGCCAGTGCTCATGAGTTTGGCTTCAAATCTTGAGTAGTCAAGGCAAAATTCAACATCTTTGGTGGTGGCCTTTCTGAACCAATCTAGTGTGTCTCCTGATAGCATGGCAGCCACCCCTAAGACCTTCTCAGTGTCACTGGGGTAGGCATTGGCGTTGGTTTGGAAATGGAGGCAGAGGACTGGCATGGCTTGGAGGGCTTCTTCTAAGGTGAGTTTGCCCATCTGGGGCATATCCACCTTGGTTGTGGTCTGGTTCACTATCACGTTTTGTACTTGTGACGTGGCAGGGTTTTGGGGTTCTGCACCAAGTGCCAGCTCTTTTATTTCTTTGGCAGTTTAGTTCTTCATCCATGAGAGTATCAGGGAGGTAATTGCCTTATGGGTGTAATAAGTGATTATCACAAAAAAAGCATAAAAGTTGTCCCAAGTGTTAACAACATCTTGGGGCCCAGGTTACCATGTTTGTAAAAGATTGCCATAATGTCAGGAAGCCAGGCATAGGTAGAGGCATTGGGCAACTTGGGATGGGGTTGGACCAATCTGGCAGGTAAAGCCCACCATAGAATGGGTGCTAACTTGATAATGTAAGACATGGATTGCCCAAGTAAGGACCAAGGTCCAGAGGTAGGGACCATGGAATTCACCATTCCTGTCAAAGTGATATAGAGTACTCCAAACAGTTGAGTGGACGTAGTCTCTGCAGAAGTAGGGGTCTCAATTGGGTGATTGGGTTGTGGGGTTAAGGGCAGAGTCATGGGAACAAAGTAGGCAGGCAGATAATTGTACTTGTCTTTGAACAACCTTGGAAGCCTTTTATACCACTTTCCTTCACGTCCTATGTATTCAGTTTCTCTAGTCCTGGCCAAGGAGTCAGCAATGGGGATGGTCTCCAAGTTGTACTCTGTGTAGGCTGGGTTGGGAGGGTATTTGGTAAAATGCACAGGTTCAAAGGGGGCTCCTGGGGGACAGTATAGTGCCTGGGTAGGATTGGCAGGTTGGTCTTCAGAGGGGGCGGTTGCCTGATGGTCTACTTGAACAGAGTTAAGATGGAAGATCACTAAGACTAGTTAAGGTAAGATTTGTTCAAACCAAAGGTTCATAAAACTTTATTATTGAGAATGATGATGTGGTCATCACTATGCTGCCGGGGTTTTTATACCATGGGATTTTGCTTTTTCAATTTTTGCAGGGTTCAGGTTTGCAGACAAGGCTCTGGAAGGGCATGGATCTTGGCTTAGAGTCTTGAGGGCAGCAGATCCAGGTTGTGCCTGCTCTGGTAAATAGAAGTGATAATGCTTTGTTCCGCCACCACTGTTCACTATGTCACCTGAGTAGTTCAATTGACTACCCATTATTGATGGAAGTCTGGAAGTTTCTGGTGGTCATTGGCAGGGTTAATAATAGGCTTTGTTTTAATCTTCTTAAGGCAAGCTACAACCTCTGCATAGGTCCAGTTCTTTGGTGGTTCAAAGTTGGCATCAATCTGGTGACCATTTAGGGAATTGTCATTAGGGGACTGGCAGGTCTTGGAGTAACTCTTCAACTCAGGTTTGCAATTTAGCAAGTGGGCAGGTTCCTGTCTACTTTGTGTGACTCGAGTAGTCTTTGGAGGGTCAGGGTTTGATTCCAGGGTTTCAAATGTTGATTTCAAAACTCCAGTATTGGCGCTTGGCAGGTTGGCAGGTATAGTAGTAGGTCCTTCCCCAACCTCTGTGAGCCAGTCTACATTTCCTTTGTAGGTATGGGTCTTCATTGGCACCAGTTCAGCGGCAGTCTGGCAACCATTCAGAGAATCCTCTGTAGTAGGCCGGTAGGTTGCAGAGTAATTTAAAAATTTGAGCCTGTGACTTAACAGATTGGCAGGTCCTGGACCGTCCTGGAGGGTTTGATCTGCCTTCAGGGAACTGGGGTTCAACTCTTGGGTTTTCAATACAAGTATTGAAATGTCATTCATGAAAAGGACCTGTTATCCAAAGCAATCCCCCCTCAGAGTACTTGCTTGAGAACAACCTGCTTCACTTTCGCAAACTTGTTATGGTACCCAATAAGGACTTGCAGTTGCAAATCACAATTGGATTCCACAGCTCCCTTCCCACCAGACACTTAGGTTATAAGAGATCATTAGCCCTTATAAAGTCACACTACTGGTGGCCACAGATGGCAAAGACCACTAAGGAATATGTTGCCAGCTGTCTAGTATGCCTCAGAAACAAAAATTGTACTACCAAACCATCTGGTCTTCTCTGCCCTATTCCAATCCCTGAAGGCCCCTGGCAGAGCCTCTCTATGGATTACATCACACAGCTACCCTCTTCTGCAGGTTACAACACAATCCTAGTTGTGGTTGATTGCTTCTCCAAAGAAGCCTCTTTCTGCCCCTGCCACACAACTGTCACTGCTAAACAAACAGCCAAGCTATTTGTCAAGTACATTTTCCCTCATCAATGAGTCACTTGCAACATAGTCTCTAACAGTGGCCCCCAGTTCACTTCTGCATTCTGGCAAGATCTCATGGCCTCTTTTGGGGTTAAACTCTCTCTACAGCACCGCATATCACCCACAGACTGACAGACAAACTGAAAGAACAACCCTAACCTTGGAACAGTACCTCTGCTATTTCATCAATGAGAAGCAAGACAATTGGTCTGACCTTCTCCCCATTGATCAATACTCCTATAACTCATCATTTCACAGATTTATTGGCAAAACTCCATTCCAAGCAAATCTTGGTTACACTCCTTCCTTCCTCCCAGACTTGCATGGTTACTTCTGCTCACAGTCCGCAGCCAAACTTGCCACTGCAATCAAGGAAACCCAGACCCTACTCATTGCCCACCTCCAGTCTGTCATCTTAGACTACAAGAAGCACTACAACAAGAAAAGAATCCCAGGCAATGAGATTCAGCCTAACAACTTGGTGCTTCTCTCAACTAAGAATCTCCTGGTCATTGTTGCCTCTCGCAAATTTTGTCCCCGCTTCATTGGACCTTTCCAAGTTGTGGAGAAGATTAGAGCTACTGCCTTCAGAATATCTCTTCCTGAACACTTCTGCATTCACAATGTTTTTCATTGTTCACTCCTCCTGAAGTTAAGACAACCCCCTCCTAGCCATCAATCAAAGGCTCCACCCCCTCCTCTCCATCTCCAAGGATCTGAAGAATATGAGGTACAGGAAATCCTATCTCATTGTACCCTCCATTCTGGCACAGAATACCTTATCCTATGAAAAGGCTATGAACTTGAGGACTTCACTTGGGAACCTGAAGAAAACCTTGACCACTGCCAACAGTTGCTTAAGGCCTAACAGGATCTTCATATTAGCAGCTTAGGGGGGGTACTGCCAGGATTCTCCTTTATCTTGCTTGCTGCTACTGTAAATTCAGAACCTGAACGTAAAAATGCGGGATTGTCAAATCTTTGGTCCAAATTTTGAATCACTTTTGCAGGATAGCCTTTTTTTAATTAAATTGATTTTTTTGAGTATTTATTTGAATATTTGAAAATGCAGGAACTCATAGACACTTTGCAAAGTTCAAGTCAAACAGCATATTTTCAATGGACAAAATGAATTAACTGGAATCAGATTTGAAGCGTTCAAATCCATCAGCCATTTTCATTAAGTTTACTATGTTTTTTGAAATTGCGGGATTGTCAAATCCAAGAACCAAAATCAAATCACTTTTGAATGCCACTAGTAAACTCAGATATTAATTGCGGGAACTGGAATCCAAATTTAATGTACACTAAGCACACTAGGAAACACCAATTCAAATAAAGAAGCTCCACTCTGCATAAAATCAAATGAAAAATTCAATCTCAATAACCATAATTAGACATAAAAGTTATTAAACTTTAAAATCATCCAAACCCAGAAAGTATACAATATTATTCACTTCAAATCATGGATATAGAAACTCTGCTACTATTCAAGGCTAAATCAAGAGAAAACAACTACCCACAACTAAATCAATAACTCTAAAAAATACATATTTAATCTAAAATATATATTTTATTTTATTTTTATGGACTTTCAATCACATTCCCAACCCGCTCCTGCACCAGCCTGCAGGGCAGCCTGTCCACAAGGACGTCCCAGAGGGTTCAAGAACAGACCCAGAACCCAAATCAAGGGGAGTCATGCCAATACACAGGCCTCCCAAGGTGTCAGCGCCAGCCAACCACCTCCTGCATCCCAAGCCAGAACTACCAGCTTGAATCCCAGGCAGAAGCCACTTTCAAGGCCTGCTAGCAAAGTCTCCTACACCAGGGTCACCAGGAACACTGAGGTTACTTACACCTCCACCGTTTACCCAATTGTCATCCAGCCCCGCACTCTTGATCCAAGAGTTGCTACTTCCTGCCCCCGCGTCTTTGACACCACCTACACGCCATTGGCCACCACTGAGGAACCATCTGCACCTATTGTGTATTCAACCATTGACAGCGCCACTGCAAGCAAGCGTGATCCCACCTTCTACACAAAGGTCCACGTCCCCTGTGTTGAGCCTGGTAGCCAGGATGCTGTGGTACCTGACAAGGGCCAACACTGGTTGACAGATAGTGAGTGTGAAGCTCTCCTCAACTGCTTGAACGGTGGAATGGCGGTTTGGGATATTGCGTCCTGATTTGGTGTCACTGCCAGATAAATTGCCAACATCAACACTAAGTATAGAAACACTGGGCAAATTGCCAAATCCACCAAGGCTAAGCAGCAGCCCAAACTCCTTCAGCCTGTTCATATTGATGCAATCAAGCAGTGAGTAGCCAAGGATTGCCACCTGGACACACATGCTGTCCAATCAATGCTTGCCACAGAATTTGGGCTTTCTGTTTCTAAAACACTTGTCTACAAAACAATGGTTGATTTGGGCTTCTTGTGGAAGTTGCTTGGAGTTTCTCTGTATAATAGGAACAGTGAAAAGACCATCAAGGATTGACGCATTTATGCCAAGACATATCTGGCACTAAAGGAGACTGGGAATGTCCAGTTCTTCTATATTGACAAATTGTTGTTTTCCTCCTCACTCAGGTCTAGGCATGGGTGGGTTGAGAAGGGGTCCAAGGACGGCGTAGCCCATTGTGCAGCTGTCTGTTCCCAGACCTATTCCATGGTTGCGCTTCTTGGTCCTCGCAGGTTGGACCAGTATCAGATGATTAAAGGCTCCCATAACAGTGGGACCTTTCTTGATTTTCTCCAAGCTGTCAAGGAGTAACTTTGGATAAATTACAGCAGCACAACCAAAAATGTTGTGCTTGATAATGTTGGGCTCCACAAAGTGGATCTGGTTGTGTCTGAGTTCCCCCCCATCAACAAAAACAGCCACACCTCCAGCCACCAACTTACCAATTGTCCAATGAGACTTCTCTTCCTCCTGCCATATTCCCCATTCCTGAATCCAATTGAGGAGGTGTTTGGTTGGATCAAGAATAAGGTGAAACAAGGCCTCACTCAGGACACTGAGGATCTATTCAATATTCTTGAGATCAGCCAATTTGCAATGCCACCTGATGTGGTGGCAGCTTTCTATGAGCACTCAGAATCCTTCCTCCTAAAAGCCCTGGCCTCTGAGCCAATCAGATAAATGGGTGCTCTGGGTTTTATTTAGCTTTAATTTTATTTAGTTTGTTTTTATTAGGACTCAAAAATTATTATTTATATATAATAATGTGACGTTTGATTGTATTATAGACATATAAGAATACATAGAAAAGGTAAGTAAAATTAATTATACTAGGTAAGATGGAAATATTTTTATTATAATGCACTGAATATTATTATTGGCTTTTGCGCTAACAAATGAATAAATTAAAAAAGATAGAAATAAATTAGTTTAATTTAAATAATTGTGAATCCTTGATGGTACTTTGGCTTTTTTAAGCCACAAATTGGACCTTGTATGTCATCATCTGATCCTTGTGATTTCAGTGCCACTATAACCACACAACACTGCAACCAATGATTTTCATGTATTGCTTACTAATTAGTACTTAGGATGCGGGTCAAGTATATCAAATATGTTTATCAAATCACATTGCAAGGGAAAGGTAATTTGAGTTCTAAACAATCATTTGTTTAGAACAATAGTGGAGCAGGCCGCACGATGCAGATAAATTCAATTCTCAATGTTTATCTATGTGATAAATAAAACCTGTACTTGGCGAGCTAGTAAATAAAAACATTTTTAACTTAATTTTAATATTTGACGTGATCACAACTTTGACTAATGTCTTGTAATATATTTAGATATATTAATATTATAATTTACCTACTAAAATCTAAAACAATCTTAAAATATTAAAAGTAAAATTATAATTATAAATTGTAAAAGTTAAATATTAAAGTTTAAATAATCAAAATATAACAATTTTATTAAATTGTGATTTATTCAATATCAAAGTATTTGATATTAAAAATTTTAATATTGTAATATGGATTATTAAAATTTTAATGTTAACTTTTAGATACTAAATTTTTTAATATTTAAATATGTAATATTAAAATTTTCATAGTCAAATTTTAATATTACATATTACAATATTAAAAAAATTTAGTATTAAAATATAAAAAGTAAAAAAATTAATTTGCAAGGGGGAAATATTTATTGGGGGATGCTAGCTGCAAAGGGAATGTGATTATTCCGGGGAATTATACCCCAAAATTAAATTTTTAGCTAATGCATCTAATTGGATCCACATACTCTTCTGTACGTGGTGGACAACCCTGGATGTGATTGCTAGAGAGGTGGCGCCTGTACCCCAGTGGTTGTTGATTGTTTGATAAAAGGAAGGCAGGTGAGTGAATCAATCAACCAATAGGTTTTTTTCAGGGGGCATGTAGTACCTGTATAGTGTTGCCAATGCAAATGAGTCATAGAGGACGTGCTTGACTGTCCTGTATCCCCATGGTGTCTTCTGGCGGTCAAGGGCTACACGGCATATATCAATTTGTATAGGTACATCTTCCAACTTTTTGACGTTGGTTTTTAATATGCAGTGTAGGAGGATTCCCAGGTATACCACAACATGGATTCTTTACAAGGTATACTTTTCTGAGAACATGCATAATTTTTTGAATGTTTGAACTAACCTATTAATATAGGATGATTGGTTGAACTTGAAGAGGGTTCCAGGGGGCGCCCAACTTGAATCAGCCCCCAGGCCTCAGCAAACAAAATAAATAAAGGTTTAAAATTATTCACAAGGACTGCATCCCCAACTATATTTGATAGTGCCTTAAAAACCTCATTAAAAATTGCAGATTTCAAATATTCATTTCCTATTTGAAAGTTGGTTTTTATTAAATTCTTTTCATATTTGTTGATGTTTGTGAAGGGGAATCATTGAATGCTTTTGTATATGTATTCATCAAAGTTTAGTTTTATATCCCCGCAAATTTCATTCATTTCTTTGATTTTGATATTTGATCCTAGTTCATATGCCTCCCTTATCCATGGCAAGCACCCCGCAGGTGGTGAATATTCCCTATCTTGAGCTTCAATATTAAAAAAAATTCATAATTTGTTGAATTATTTTATTTATTTGGTTTTTATTTATTTGTTTTACGGGGGTTACCAGTCACTGGTAACCCCCGTAAAACCAACTCGGCATATAAGCCACCACTTCTGCAACCTCATCCCCATTCCTGGTGATGACTAAAATAAATATAAGTAAAACATAAAAAGACTTACTAATTGTTTCCCCCTGTGACCCCCTCAACCACAGGCGTCACTTTGGAAAACTTCATGAGTGTTGGATGCTCTTTATTAATTTTTCTAGGCTTAATTTTTCTTATATTTCTTGCAACTTGTGTTTCTTCTTGGTTTTCATTTGATAAAGCTTCTGTATTTCTTGAAGCGCTTCTGCTTCTTGCTTGTGTTTCATTTTCATCTGTTTCTATTTAGTTGGTTTCCTCTTCATTGGTGTTGATTTTCTTTTGAATTTCTGTTCCTTCAATTAGTTTGATCTTATTGTTTTCTTTGGCCCCCTGTCAGAACTCCCACAAACTGTAGGCCGTGTTGTTGGACTTTAGACTTGATAAAATTGTTCCCTGTAGATTAAGTAATTTTTCTTTATTCTTTTCATCTATAATATTTCCCAATTTATCCAGAGCATCTTCTTTTGACTTGATTAGTGACTGGCCTTGTTACCCAGCTTTCCTGTCACTATTTCCCTGATATTTCTTTCTATTTCAACAACCTTTTGCAGATGTGCTTCTAGTTTGTTGATCAAATTATAGATTGTTGACATATTGTTTGAATTCCATCAAAAACTGGTTTTTATAGTACTATCTTCAATGCATACATATTTTTCATTATCATAATATAATTAAAGACAATAAATGTAAATATTGGATTAGAATATTGCAATTAGATGTTAACTCTTGATATTTTGATATTATGTGCATAACTCAATGCATTTTGTTTAATAAAATCCATTGTAAACTTGGTCTTTTCCATTATAATTTAATGAAATGTATTGTGTTTATATTAGGGCCATTAACGCTTAGTACAAATATTGATACATAGTGCATTTTACAGCCTGTATATTCACCTATTGGTAATAATTCTATAAAATTTTCATTTGGATTTTGAAAGATAATAATGTAATGTGTTAACCAACTACTGTTTATTGTCATTAATTGGCTGATTTTCTTTGCTGTGGCAATTGTGCATTTTCTGATATTTACGCACTAGTATCCAATTGGTTGGCTTCATATCCTATTGCCTGTACAATTGGATGTGAAGCCAACCAATTGGATACTAGTGCGTAAATATTAGAAAATGCACAATTGCCACAGCAAGGAAAATCAGCCAATTAATGAAAATAAACAGTAATATATTAACAAATTACATTATTACTTTGCAAAATCTGACTGAAAATTTTATAGAATTATTACCAATAGGTGAATATACAGGCTGTAAAATGCACTGTGTATCAATATTTGTACTAAGCGTTAATGGCCCTAATATAAACACAATCCATTTCATTAAATTATAATGGAAAAGACCAAGTTTACAATGGATTTTATTAAACAAAATGCATTGAGTTATGCACATAATATCAAAATATCAAGAGTTAACATCTAATTGCAATATTCTAATCCAATATTTATGTTTATTGTCTTTAATTTATTAATGAGGATAAAAAATATGTATGCTCATAATTTTAAGCTATTTGTAAAATGTACAACATTGTATTAATTATGGGAAATGTTGATAATGTAAAAAGAAAATATTATTAATTATGAATTGAAAGAGAGATATCAATTTTAATAAGTTGTCACAAAGAAAAGATTTATTTACTAATCAAAGGACGGGAAGGGGAGGGAATGGGCAGAATGAACATTGCCTTCATCTGCGCCTGTGAAAGAGGCAGCATCAGAGATAGTGGGGAGGAAATGGTTGGTGGTTTGGGAGTCAGGGTTGGAAGGCAGGTGGCTTGATGGGGGTTTGGGAGGCAGGGTTTGTTGACTGGGAAGGGGCAGCAAGAGCTGATTGCTTCAATTGCTCAAATTCTTCTTCTGTCACATATACTGGCTTGACAAAATGGATGGACTGGCGTGGGGAGAGAGAGGGGTCCTTTCTGGACTTATCACTATCACTTGCATAGAAGATGATGAGATCAAATAAGTCCTGGATGGACGCAGAAGGGAAAAGCTCATACCCCTTATCAATTTGGGTGCATAGTTTGTTGTAGGTGGCAGGCTTTAGGCGCCTGAGGGTGGAACCAAAATTGTAGAGACATACATTTGCAAGATGCATGTTGGCGTAGTTGATAGGGTAGGACCAGCAGGTATGCCCTGCAGCCCTGATTTCTTGGGTAGCCCATTCCCGCTGCTCCATCTCCGCACTCAGTACAACTGTGTGCACAGTGTTTTGTGTGGCCCACTCCTCCAGCATGGCCTTGAGTTCCGTCTGGTAGGCATACCCATCTGCAGTGTTTGATATTGCTGAGTAATAATTGACGCCCAATGGGGAAACTGCCAATAAAACCCCAACAAACCAATACAATATTGGGCTGTGCTTGTACACGTCAGACTGGATACGCTTCTCTCCAAAATCTTGGATACTTGCAGATATCTTAGCATAAAGCAGGAAGATTACATCATTACGGGTCCTCATTGCCCTTCCTTTGATAAAATTAATAATATTTGTATTGTAGGGGTCAGTGTCCATCAAAATGGGGCCACTAAGAACTTGATTAGACAAGATTCTAGCAGCAACCACAACTCCGTGCATCCACAAATTCACCATTCTTTTGTTGGTGAAGATGCTGTGGTGTCCCAACTGGAGACGTACCTGGACCAGGGGCATCCACAGGTCACGTTCCATAATGGCCATCATAAGGGGATGGGCTGTGTCACCTTCAGTCAAAGTATGGGCGCCAGTTGGGGTCTTCTTGGTAGGGGGGCCACAGTTGGTGTGGGATTGCAGGGTTGCAGCCACAGTGGACTTTGCAAACCCCATTGTGGCTGCAATTTCCCCAAGGGACATAAGCTTACCTCGCTTTTTAACCATTTTGAGAACAATCTCCAGAGTGATTAGTTTTCTTCTGCGTCTTGCAGGCTGATTGGCTGGGGGAGGGATGTGTTCATCACAGGAACTGGTCAATGCCATCTGATTGGCTGTTTTGGGGTCCTGGGCTCTCTGGGTGACCCCATGGCTAAAATGGCTGGTTCCAGATGCCATTGCTGATAAAGGATTTGGGTTAGCAGCTGCATGTGCGTGATGGGCAAACAGGGCCATGCTTGAGAACACAGGAGAAAGAACAGACTCCTGGGTAGTGCTTGCGGAGGGGCCTGCAGGTTGGGAGTGGCCATAGACAGAGGCTTCACCGTTAAGAGACCCAGTGTAGCCCTGCATAATTTTGTCAAGGCTAGGGAACAGCTTGTTGACTTGGTTGTTATTGGAAGAAGACATAATAAATTTTTATTAAAAAACTTAAAATCAAAAAGAGGAGTGTATATTTTAGTCAATTTTATTGTTAAATATGTTAATTTTGTTTATAATAGGATCTAAATTTTAGCCGCCCCAAAATGGAATAGGGTGATTTTTGAGAATGCCTATGATTCCTAAAAGAATTTGCACAAATCCACTCTAGATCCTTTAGCATCCTTTTTGAGACACCCATAAATTATATTTATTTCAAATTCCTCTCAATTATGATTTGAAATTTGGTTCTTGGATTTGACAATCCCGCAATTTCAGATTTGTTAAGTTTTACATGATGTCTATGATTTGTTTGAAATACAGGAAATCTCAAATCTTACATTAGAATCCCGCATTTCTGATTTATGTATCCTGCATTTGTTTGCTGGGTTTTGTCTTTTGTTAGTTGAGTTATCTGCTCAAGAGATTTGAAATTTGCCAATTTACATAAACCAAAAAAAGTCAAATTAAATAATTACTTTTATTTAATATTTTAATTTTCACTCAGCTGAGTTGCCCACAAAAGTGATTCAAAATTTGGACCAAGGATTTGACAATCCTGCATTTTTACGTTCAGGTTCTGAATTTACAGTAGTATATTCTTTCTAGGACACCAACTTTAATTTTCAGCTCTCTACCCTGGTCATTTTCTTTTTATTTTTACACTCCTAAATATTCCTCCCTTTTCCATTATTTCAGTGGGAAAATCCTATATATTTAACAGTTAGTTTCAACTATCAAAGCTTACCTTTATCCCAGAACAGTTCTCAAACTTGGAACCTGACGCTAGGGTTAATTTTAACTAGTCCAAACCTGTGTACCTTTTTCTTTTGCTTTTGCTTACGCCAGCAGTCTTGGAGCCTGTTTTTCTGCTCTGTTGCTTACTCTCTTGCTTTACCTTGAGTTTGCCAAGTAACTCTGTAACTGCCTTCTTCTCCTTCTGGTCTCCTTTACCTAGTTCAACTTATCCAGGTTAAATTTTACAATATCTGACTCTTCCAATCACCTATTTTTGGAAATGTTTCCTAACCAAAAATGGTTAAACTTTCCACCTCAATTCTTGCATTTTACAAAAAAAAGCACAATAAACAGCTTGGTTTTTTCAGTCCCAACAATAAGTTGAGCTTGTTTGACTTGTACCCCAAAAAAGTACTTGTTAGGTTTTGGGGCTTGAGCCTTCCTTTCCAAACTTTATTCTTAGCTTCATCTTAGTTCTCATGATTCCTTTTGATTCTATTCTTCCCCAGTTGGGCAAATTTTATAGTATGCTCATAATTTTGTTGCTGATAGCTTCAATCCTCCTGTTAGTGCAGACTGTTTCCCAGACTTAGAAATCAACTTTTTAACTAAATTGTCAGTCATCAAGACGGGTCTTTATTTTATTTCCTTAGGGTTAATAAGTTGCCTTAGTCCTTATTTCACTCCATATAAGCTCTTAAGAGCCTTTGTGCAGTTGTTATTACAAACCTTGCCTACCTTTTTATATTTGACAAATATAAGCATCCTTGGTTTAAAGGTTTTTTTTACAACCATCTACCCCAAGCCTTCAGACCTTGCACCTCAGTCTTGTTGCTGATGAGCATTCTGTGATTGTTTTCAGGGATCATCAAGCCTGATTACTTAGGTCTGGTCCAATGGGGAGATCATTATTGGATCAGGATCAATCTTTGGAGTGATAATAAGAGTACGGATTACCTAAAGCCAGGAACAGGGCCAGCTGATAATTTTGTAAGCTCAGCAGCTTTATGGAAATTGGTTGTCTTTAACCAATTATTTAAGAGAAATGATGTCAAGTCTACCATACTATTCCAAAAGCCTGACACCCTAGCTATCCAAAAAGACCAGAATAGATGCTGGATCATCTTGAACCTCAGGACACAATTATAGACCCCAGAACTTGAAATTCCCAATGTGAAGAAGGACATACTATTTACTTCCCAAACCAAGAAATACTTCAGAGGAATAATAAGCTCTTCATAGAGTTGGAATTTAATACCATGAACCTAGACCTAGTCAAGTGAAAAAGTCTGGTCCCCAAGACCATGATCCAGAAGATATTTGGTATAAGGCTCACCACCACCCAAAGCGTTATATGACCAATGTTTCTGACAAAAATTAATCAGGCCACCCAATTAATTGCTTCCCAGGCCCAAATCTGAACCCATGCCCAAAGACAGCCATCTTGCCTTTACCGCTATCTACTACATCTTGGTTACATGAGAGGCTCTTTCAGAAACCCAATACCGCTACCAAGTTCACCCAACACATGGTAGAAGTAGGGCCTGTAACCTTTCAGCCAGCAGGCATCTTGTTAAGCCAGGCGCTCAGATTGTTGTTATCTAAGTTCCCCACCATGGATGTCTTACATCAATCACCTAATGCTGCAACTGAATCAATAGCAGTCCAGTGTTTAGATTGGAAAAGACAACATTCCAATAGAAAGGAGAGGATAGGAATAAGATAATGTTTATTTTGGGAATAACATGGCCATATAATATATCAAGAAGTCTGTGATGATCTACATGTTTGGTGGTTTTGCAGGCGGGGCTAATGTTGGCCAAGCAAAAGTTTGGTTGTTTGTTGGAGGTGAGCCTAGTAGGTAACATAGGGCTACTAGGGGTAAGTAGGGTGAGCCTAGTAGATAACATGGTCTACTAGGGTAAGTAAGGCCTGCCTGGTAGGTAAAATAGGACTACCAGGGGCAGATGTTGCCTCCACCCAGCAGAAGAAATTGGCTGCTTTGGGCTAAAGTGTTTCACCTTGCAGAGAACTGTGGCTGCAAAAGGGTGAAGACTGAAATAGCAAGCAGGGAACTTTGTCTGTCTGGGGGGAGTAGGTTTTGGACCCCTGGCAGGTAACGCAGGCTGCCAGGGAGGGGAAGAGCTTTGAGGGCTCTATGTACCCTAATACACTTGCAGGAGGTCTGTGAGCAAGCACCCTATCTAACAGACTGGTAGTATTTCCTTGTTTATGCCCCTATGGGAGCTTTGGGGGAACCCAAAGTGAGTGTTAGAGGGCATAGATTTTCTCAGAGGTGTCACCAAGGCAGTTTGCTTGGGGAAGCAAGCTTCAGAACTTGGTGTGATCAGGCCTCTGGGAAGTATAGCTGATTACTCTGCAACTGAAAGCCCAGACTTAATCACCTGGGTGAGTAAAGACAACACGTAGACATTGATCTATGATTGAATGGCCTAAGTGGATTGCCACTTGCAAGGGCCCAGTCAAATGTCAGTTCAATGTAGACTCATGCCTGGGTCTACAAGTTCTTGTAATGGGGACTGAGATAAAGAACTGAGGTGGTTCACAGAATTAACAGAGAATACTAGTAGGAAGGACTGTTTGGTCACAGTTAAGGCTAGTTGATGGACTTTTAATTCATATTGAATTGTAGGAACCAATATGGTTTGGTGTGTAGAAGGAACAAAGGAGGTTCCTAGTAAGGATTTGTTGAGGAACTGGTTGAGGAGAAGTTGAAGAACAAAAAAATTATGATGCAGGACTAGCTGATCATAAAGCAGGATGGCCAAAGGACCAGAATTTTGGGGTGAAGGACTGAAGAGCTGAGAGGATGAACTAGCCAGACTGGATGCAGAGGCTGGAAGAGCTGATTTTAGTGTCTTTTGAGAAGAAAATAGATAAAAAGAAGCAGTTAAATAATAATTAAATACTGCCTGATTATGATTAAAAAAGGATTAAAATCATATAATTAAAAAGAAAGAGGAGGAAAAATAACATATAGTTTGTTAGAACTATATGTAATTTAAAAAGAAGAATTGAAGAGGAAATTAGCCAGAAAGAAGCTGGAAAAAGATCGGAGAAACTGTAAGGGTGAAAGAGCAAATTTTGCCAAGAATAACTAGGAGAGGCAAAAGGACAAGCAGCAAGCAGGTTCAAAGTTTCAAAACGTGGAAAGAAACACAGAGAAACGTTGAAAAATTGAGGGGTCAAAATTTGCCTAAGTAAAACATATGTGGAAGCGCTTGAGATTTGCTGGGGAAACGTGACGTGAATTACAGCAAAACTGTTCAAAACGTGGAGCAGTTGTTTACCTGGAGCAAGACAGCCTTGGGTTTGAACCAGGGTCAAGGACAGATCATCCAGGGAAACCTTTTTGGCAAAACTGTTGAATCAAGGTGTGTGATTGGCTGCAAGCTGAAGTCTATTTGATCAGTGTTTTAAGGGCTTTAACTTAAGAGTTAGAGCCTAAAAAATGAGTAGCAGAAGCATAAAATTCAGGGCTTTAATTGGATGAAGTAAGTTTAAAGGTTTAATTTATCATAGAAGGAGAAAAACAGAATAGTTTAAGCTTTGAAAAACCAGAGTTCTAAGAGAGGTTTTTGGTACAAAACAAGGGGCTATAAAAGGGAGAGCTATCTGAGACTCTTCAGGGACTGGATCAAGTGGATTACAAAGGCCACAAAAGCTACAGAAGGAGCCAAAGACCAAGAATAGGAAGCCAGAGCTGGAACAGACCGCAGGAGCCCAAGATTAGAACACAGGAGCCCAAGATCAAAGTGCAGGCATCCAAGACTAAGGTGCAGAAGTCCAAGACCAAGTACAAGGAGTCCAAGATATTGTTGGAGGACTTCAAGTATTGGCAAATCCATATTGTTTCCTTGACCCCCCAGGCCATATACCAGAAGGTTTCTAAGGGGATCTTCCTTCTGAGAGTGAATAAAAGCCCATTTTGATCCTTATACATATTTCTGAGATACATTTCCCCTTACTAGAGAATGACAACCCCTTCCAGACGGTCCCTGGATAAAATCCAGGACACACTTGGGGACTGGTGACCAGGAACCCCACAAAGTCACAGGCCCATCAGGGGATGGCACTGTGTTGGGGTTGGTTAAGGTTCTGGGTTGGAAATAACTTTAACCAGGGATCCACGTGCAAGTTGGCAGCCCTGCTATTCCAGTGATAATGCCCAGAGCTTTACATTGGCCACATGATCCATTATACTGCTCAATACACCCCAGGGCAGCTCTTTAAACGCCCCCATGTGTATCACAAGATACATTAGCGGGCAGGGAGTGATCTCAGTTTCAACACTTATGGAATTCTTTGAGGTTGAGAAACAGATATTCATGCTTAGTACAGTGACACATTAGCATATCTGCGTATTCTATCCAAGCTTTACTTTTTGGGCTGCTTCTGTTATATATAGAAAAAAACTAGCTCTTTTAAAGGGAGGAATACCTCTAAGCACCTGACAAAATCTGAAGAGTGATTTCTCAATAACAAAATTTACCTTCATTATTGCTGGTAGGTCCCAAGATAAACCACATAGGGTATTCTCTTATTCAGCTAGACTGTTTCTGGATAGCTGGCCAACCAGCTGATAAATCAAGTGATAGTTGTAGGGTAATCATTAAACCCTAACTTGCTAGTTATTAAATCCCAGGCCAAACTTTCAGGACTGGAGATTTAAGCCTCAACTGATGGTACCTATTAGATTGATACTCATGCCAAGACTTTGGCTCTCAATCTTTTTGTTCTCCTCTACTGTATTTGGTCACCTATATTTCTGCAAAGGCTGAACTGTTCCAGCTCAACCCAGTGTTGACCAAACACCCTTGGCTTTGGCATTTAGAACTTTACCACCAAAGAGATATATATGACTAAATCTTATGGTTTGATCTCGCTTAAACATAGCTTTCTTACCGTCTCCTTTTCTTAGAATTGGGTATAAAGGCTCTCACAGCCCTATGGTTTCAACCTGTTCAATCTTACCCTGTCCAGGCTTAGTAATGAAAGCTGCTGTGCCAATCCTAGCAGGGTATTTTATCCCTGGAGAACATTAACTGTTGATAATGGTTAAGCCTGGGCTTTGATACAGTTGCAGCTGCTGTTGAAAAAGTCTGAAGCCTTACACAAACAGACCTGAAAATGTGCCAAGTTGCAACAACCCTGATTGGAAAAGAGTTTGTTTGTCCCAAAATCCCTGGATTTGAAGGGAAGGGTGAGAAAATGATCCCAAGGTACTTCCAAGTCCAATGCTACCTCCCCAAGCTTAAAAAATAAGGGGACAATCCCCTTAAGCACTATACCAAACCCTTAGTGCCCATTCAGGCAAAGGGAACAGACAGCTAGCCAGCCAATAGAGGCCCTTCCAAAAGTTAAGTTTCAGCTTTAAAGAAGGGTATAGTTGTTAGAACTAACAGTTCCTTCCTTGTCAACGTCCCTTTGCTGCAACGTCTTTGATTACTCCCTCTCAGGAAACCATCTTCCTGAGTGATTACTCAATCAGCAAGTAGATGTGGACCTGAGACTCAGCCCAGATATTACGCTAACATCAAACATTCAAGTTTCAGGGGAGGTTGGATCTCCAGAGCCACATGGATTTCATGACCTACATGGACACTGGGTTGCTGACCTATTTGCTATATAAGACCCTGCTTCTATATCATATAAAGATACTGCCATCTTCGTAATTTTCTCTTTATTTTTATATACTTCATAAAAGCATATTCTTGACAAATGTTCTTAATAAAGATTGGGAAGATTTGACATGACATTGATTTGTTTAGCTGGGTTTGGTTCCCTATAAACTTTCCTTGCCAGGGCTGAAGAATGGGCATGGCAAAAATATGTATCCAGTTAGAACCTGACCAGTATCTCAAAGTGTAAGGATGCAGTTGATACAGCAATCAGGTCCAGCTGCTTCCATGCACCAATTTTGCTTTGAGGGGTTGGAATTATTTAAGAAGAAGAAGCCCCAGTTTCACCTATGTCAATTTTATACTTCTGGGAAGTATAATAAACAAAATAAAGGGGAAGATTAAGAAGAGAATGATACTTTATTGAATATGAATATAGGTTAATATATAGTATAATGATAAGCCACATGTTGTCCATGTACATCATGGAGGTCATGGGGCTTATCTGAGTAATGTTTCTCTTGAGTCACAAGGCTTAATCAAGTTGTGTTCCATTTAGGACCTGGATTGAGAGATCCCATCATAGATGGTTAACTGATCATGGTGCCACCAGTTTATTGACTGGGCAGTAATCATTTGGTGAGCCGCTCAGTGATTTACTTGGGGTGTTAATTCCCCAAGAGGGCGTAATCAAAGATTTTGCGACATCTCCCCCTGGGGTGCTGGAAGGCGGAGCCTTGGGAATTTTTTTGAGGGTGTCTGGTATACGGGCTTGATACTGATCCAGTTTGGCGTTAGGAACAGGGAGTCTTGAATTTTGTTGGGCTGCTCTTGCCTTACACAAACAAAGTCAATCATGATGCATATGTTTTAGTTTGGTTCAGGCCCCAATCCCTTTGATGAGGTAGGTGTTATTGAGCTTCACTTCCATGACAAAGCCTGGTCTCTGTAACCCTGGGTCTAATTTGTGTTGGTTGTGGTTGACAACCCAGATCTTGTCTCTGATTTGGAACCTTTCTTGTTGTAATGGGATTGCTTCTTGCTGAACCCTTTGTTGTTCCATTGTCTCTTGGTCCTTTCTGGCTTGTAGTACTTTTGGGTCATTGCTGTCTGTTATCTTCTTTGGAAGTGGCAGTTGTGGCCCTGTGGTTGTACTGACAAGTGAAGGTTATTGACCATAGACAAGTTCATAAGGGCTTTTGCCCATATTGCGGTTGACTCGTGTTCTGCAGACCATAAGGGCGGTTGGTAGCATATCAACCCAGGCTTTTGTATTGTTGGCAGACAACTTACTGAGGGCTTCCACCAGAGAGCCATTTAGTTTTTCTACGCGTCCATCTGCTTGTGGGTGATATGGGCTAGCTGTGACGTGCTTTATCCCATTTTTGGCAAGATAGATATTGGTGTCATTAGCTTTAAGTTCAGTGCCTCCACCTGTGATTAAGAGGTCAGGCTTTCCAAACTTAGCTATGATTTTTTTGCCAATGAATTGTCTCACATCATTGACTTTGTGCTCTTTTGTAGCTTGTGCCACAGGCCACCTTGTTGCATAGTCAATGGCTGTGATGATGTACTTCTTGCCTTTGCTTTCATCAGGCATAGGTCCAACAATATCTAACAACCATACCTTGAAGGGCTGTGTGATGGATACAGGTACTACTGACTTGGGTGGAGCTTTGGTTTGGGCGTACTTTTCACAGACCTCACATTGTTCCAGTACTTCTCTGATATCATCTAGCATATTGGGCCACCAGTAGCGGGTCTTGAGATATTCATGCAATTTTCTGCTACAGGTGTGTCCCAAGTCTCTGTGATAACAGAGGATTGTGACAATCTTTTGTGTTGATGGAACATAGGGTACAGTGTCACCATTTGAAAGGATTCAGTGAAGGGTACCATATACGTTTTTGAACAGATGTTTGTTCTTGAGGACTTTCTCTTGGATGTCCATTGGTATGCCAGGTGGGAACCCTTCCTGGAGATTCCCCATGATTAACATGGGTCAGTTGGGGTTGCCATCAGTGCAAAAGATGTGTTTATTGTATAGCCTTGATAGGGCGTCTGCAGTAAGCATCTCTCTGCCTAGCTTGTATTCAATTTGCATGGGGTATCTCTGTATGAGATTTATCCATTCAGCTTGTCTTCTTGACAGGTGTTGTTGTGTTTTAAAAAATACTAACAACTTGTGGTTGGTGAGTACCTTGAACGTCAGGGCTCCTTTTAGATAAAATTGCCATTTCATGAGGCAGTGTATGATGGCAACCAGCTCCTTGTCATGTATAGGGTATCTTTTTTTTCTGTCTGATAGCTTCCTGGATTCATATACCACGGTAGGAAATCTTTCTGGGCTGTTTGGATACAGAGGACTCCTCCTATGGCATAATCAGAGGTGTCAGTTTCCAGCTCATAGATGCCCTCACGGTTTGGGTATTGTAAGATGGGGGTGGTGACCATGTGTTCCTTCAGTTGGCAGAAATGTTGATCTAGTAAAGGTGTCCAGAAAAACTTTGTTATTTTCCCAGTGATGGCTGATAGGGGAGCTGTTAGGGCGCCCCAGTCAGGGATGAACCTGTGTACATAGGCTACCATTCCAAGGAAAATGCAGAGTTTGCTCTTGTTCCTTGGGGCTGGCATTTCTGTTATGGTGTGTATCTTGTCTGGATCAGGCTTGATGCCGTCTTTGCTAATGATATGACCAAGGAAGGGGAGTTCAGTTGAGAAAAACTTGCATTTGGACAGTTTGGTGATTATTTGGTTTTCCTGCAGGGTACAGAGGACTGCACAGACGTTTTCCCAGTGTTGCTGTAGGTTGGGACTGTAAATGATGATGTCATCCAGGTAGATGATTGCTCTTTTCCCAATGTGTTCCTTGAATACTTTGTTCATGAAGGTTACAAAGGTGCTGGGAGCGTTTGTCATGCCAAAATTGAGGACAACACATTCAAAGAACCTGTATTTAGTTTGAAATGTGGTCTTTGGAATGTCTTCAGGTTTCACGCAAATTTGGTGATATCCTGCTGCCAAATCAATTTTTGTGAAGATTTGGGACCCCCCAGGGCATCAAAAAGGTCATCAATTAGGGGCAGGGGATACCTGTTCTTTATTGTGACCTCATTGAGGGCCCTGTAGTCTGTGACCAGGCGGAGGCCTCCATCTTTCTTTGCTACAAAGAAGACAGCGGCACCAAAGGGTGACTTTGAAGGTCTGATGAGGCCTTTCTCGAGTGCTTTGTCAAGGTAAGCTTTCAGGGAGTCGTCTTCTTGTGGTGTGAGGTGGTAGATGGGTCGTGCTTAGGGCATGCTACCTTTCAGGTCAATCTCATGTTGTATACCCCAGTCAGGGGGCAGCCCAGGTAGTGACTCTTAGAATACAGAGGGAAATTCATTGACCAGCTGGTCCCTAATTGAGTTCTGTTTGTGTTGGATTTCTGTGTTTTTGAAGTGAATGACTTCATATGTACATGTGCTCTAATTGATTTTGCTGATGTCAGTTTCTTTCTCTGGTTTCATGATTTTTACAAATATGTGGTCCTTCATAAGGGTGTTGAGATGTGTCAGGTACACGTGATGGTGGACTTCTCCTCTCTGGATAGTGAGGGTGGCACTATCCCAGTCTATGTGAGGCTTTGTCTTTTGCATCCAATCTAATCCAAGTATGACATTGTATTTGGGAATTGGGATGATGGGACCACTAATTGTTGTTTGGACGCCTCTAATTTGGGCCCGGAAAGGTCTGGTCTTGTGGGTAACTGGTGTGCTGTGGTTGTCTGCCATGATGACCCTTTTGATGTTACTTCAAATGCTAGGTAACTTCATGAGGTCTGCAAAACTCTTGTTGATAAGTGATTGGTCTGCTCCAGTGTTGAATAGTGCTGTGCCCTGGTATCTGCAAAAACGGAAAGAATAGGTAAGGAGTTTATTTCCTGATTAGGCAGCAAACAGTAGAGGATTGCTGGAGGGAACCTGGATCATGGTGATTGAGTCCATGTCCTGTTCTCTGTACAAGTCTTGTGAAGAGGGAGAGGGTGGCTTGCCTAAGCACTCCCCTGAGCTTTTCCCTCCTCATTGGTATCTTTGGTGCTAGCCTGGTTGGCTTGTGCAGTGCAATTCTTGTGTCAAGTTTGGGTACTGGTGGCTTGGTTGTTTTGTTTATTAGGGTGAGGCTCTCTCTTAACAGCGGGGTTTTCTCTGCGTTTGTTGGAAGCGTGTAGATTGTCAGACTTCTGAGCTGTGTGTTTCCCCTCTAAGAATACATCCTCAAGGTTCTTGCAGCAGGTCATGTCAAACTGGTGTCTAATATGGGTAGGGAGGCCATTGTAGAAGTCCAGGCGTGACCCAGGTTCATCAAAGTTGATGGTGTTGGGTGCACAGTCACGTAGTCCTTTGTATGTGATGATGTATTCCTCAATGGTTCCTGTCATTTTGAAGGTTTGGAGTTCAGTCATAATCACCACATCTGAATCCTTCATGGAGAATTTCTCGAGGAATGTGGCTTTGAACATTTCCCAGTTTTCCTTCTGGTCAGGATATTGAGCCAGCCATTTGGTAACAAAACGTGAGGCAGTCCCTGTGACGTGGAGGGCAATTTTGCGAACCCAAAGTCTTTGGGGGTACTCCATTTGTTCAAACTTGCTCTCGGTGCTGTTGATCCAAAGAAAGGCGTTCTCACGGCGTAGTCCTGCAAAGGCGCCAATATCAGCAGTACGTAAACACTGAAACACTATATTGGGTATCTCAGGTTGCGTAGGTGCTGTTATGGCTGGCGTGGTAGGGAACAGTTGGCAGGTTTTAAGAGTGTTATACTGGTTGATGGGTACAAGGAGATTATTGTAGATGGCAAGGCCTGGGGGGACGTCTTGTCCTACTTCGTAATCTCTCCAACCGTTAGGGAGTGACATTGCTTGGGTTCTTTTCTTGGGAGGAATTTTTCCTTTGAGTTGGGTAGGTAAGGATAACCTATCTGTGCTACCACTGTCAAGTTTATACTTCTGGGAAGTATAATAAACAAAATAAAGGGGAAGATTAAGAAGAGAATGATACTTTATTGAATATCAATATAGGTTAATATATAGTATCATGATAAGCCACATGTCGTCCATGTACGTCATGGAGGTCATGGGGCTTATCTGAGTAATGTTCCTCTTGAGTCACAAGGCTTAATCAAGAGGCTTAATCAAGTTGTGTTCCATTTAGGACCTGGATTGAGAGATCCCCGTCATAGATGGTTAACTGATCATGGTGCCACCAGTTTATTGACTGGGCGGTAACCATTCGGCGAGCCGCTCGGTGATTTACTCGGAGTGTTAATTCCCCGAGAGGGCGCAATCGAAGATGTTGCGACACCTGCCTTGAGTAGGCTAAGCATTTCGCTTCCTGGGTTTAATTGGGGCAGGTGATGTGATCAGCTCTTCTGATATATTTTTCGGTAAAAGGAATACTTTCCAAACTCAATTCGGTTAATAGAACCATTAAGATGATCTGGTTGGATACTTGGCACATACTTAGTGAACAATTTAAACGGATTAGCCTTTATCAGAACATGTCGTTCTTTAAATATGATCATTTATACAGCCAGATCATTTCTCTCAGATGTCCCAAGCTAGATATGCAGGCTTTAATGCATAATTAAGGATGTGCTTAGATATTAAGGTTGATAGTTGGTTGATTGTCGTAGTAAGGACCTGTTGTATTTAAATTACGTGTTGATGTTATCCCCAATCCGAACCGACATCTGCCATAGCCGGTGGAAAATTATCCACTTTTTAAAAACAACATTTTATTGAAGTCAATGAATGGTAAAGCATCACCTGCTGGATTTAAATAGTTGCTTTATTCTCAACATTTACGAAAAGATTTAGTCAATGTGATTTTTGCTGCTTGCTCCAAAAACTGGGGTTGCTGAAACCCATGCCAGCTAAAGGGGTAGTGCATGGGTGACGGGTATGGCATATCGCTGGTTTATATTTAGTACTACGCCATTGCAAGCTTAGGGAGTTATAGATGGCCAACCAACCAATCGCTCGGAAAGGGAAGCACTGCCAGGCCATAAGCGCCTATTCTATTGCACCACATCTGCATGAGAGCGCTTGCCTTTTAGGAACGGCTTATCGAAATGGCATAAGTTAGCTTTTAAACCGATACGGTAAAAGCTACAACCATTCGGTCGTATCCATACTACCCAACGGATGCGCAGAGAGGCTGTCAGCTAACTTCCAAATGTTACATTGCAATAAAGTTAAATTTGATATAAGAACTCAATATAGCTATTGGATTGTTTATCATCTATTTAATAATATAATTTAGATTTTTATTTTATATTTATGCTCGGGTATGCGGTTTTATTTTAAATAAATAAAATTACCTTTTAAGAAAGCCTTTTTTTATAAGATGTTTAAATTAAATAGATAATCATAAATCTAAAGATCTGATATAATATAGTGAGTTGATATATTAAATTTAACTTTATATCTGTCCTTGGACGGGGCAAGTCTAGTACGACATAAGCGCTCCAGATACAGTTGGAAGCTAGCCTACATTGGTTTAAAACGAGTTCTATTCCCTGGAGATTGGAACAAAAATATGAAACTTTGTGTCCTAAAATATGTTTATAACAAAGAAGGTATCGTTGTAGGGTTTGGCCAAGCCTTGTGATTGCTGATGGAGATGTTTTAGTACATGACTGTACAGTAGTTTTAAAAGCTATGGCGACAACCAAAAATACCTCAGATTTAAACAAAAAGATTTCAGATTTGAACGAAATCCAAGTCGTGCGAGATTCAGGATTCAATTAATTTATAAAATTTTCAGTTAATAAATGAACTGTCAAACAAAAAACAAAATTTCACTAGCCCATTATACAAAATTATATCAAACATCAAGTGGTGTAGTTCAAACCACAAACAAAATGAACTGACGCAACAAGTGAAATGGATGGATGGATGCTGTTCCAGAGTATATTATAATCCAATCAGGATTCATATGAGGCACTGACAGAAGGACTAAAATGAAACAAAGTTTGAGCAATCTAGAAGAGAGATTCCACAAGCACAAAACAAAATGAACTCACACAAGATGTGTAGTATGAGCAGCCTAAAATAGAAAAATAACAGTTTAACAGCCAATCAACAGCTATCCAATTTAGGAACAGAGGCATTTTATTCATTTTCATGGCTTCTGATTTGTATGGATTGGTTTTGAGAACCTTCCAAATATGGACTCAAGATTACAATAAAAATAAATCATTAAATTGTAAAATTTCTACTTTTAGTGATTTTATCCTAGGTTTTTTTACAATGGTTTTTACTAGCAATATCTTTGATGGCACAAGCAGCCAAGCCAGCAGCAGCCAAGCCAGCTTCAATGGAGGCAAGGCTCAGAACGTGGAGGCACCTGTTTACACCCAAGCCTTTGAGGCAGGTAACAAGAAAGCTGACCTGTACCTGACCACCGACTCCTATGGCTTTGACTTGTTCAGTAGTCACATAGTGTCTAGCTCTTCCCCTGCTCCCGTACCCACTCCCGCACAAGCTGCCCACCAACCAACCAATCAGGATGACAACCTTGATTTGGAACAACTTCCTGCCACCAGCCAACCTGCCCCCCTACAGCCAATCAGGCTTCAGCTCCCCCAGCCCAGCGCCCCAAGCGACAAATCATCACCACCCAAATTCTTCAGGAAATTGTGGCACTGAACCTGCAGGGTCTGTCCTGGGATCAGATAGCCAGCCAATTACAATTCACCTGGACTACTTTCATGCGGGAATTCAACAACCTGATGAACAGGGAGAATCTGATTGGGACGGCCAAGAAGCCCAAGAAGGCCCCCAAGTCACAAATATCTGAGGCATACCCAATCATGCTTGACCTCCTCCAGCGGGATCCCAAGCTTCCCTTGACCCAGGTCTGGAAGCAACTTGCGCACCATGGCATTTGGGTGTCTGAGCGCATGGTGCAGCTCTGGATGTATGAGAAGGTGGCTTCCATATGGGTTCTTACCAATTTTGCCGGCAACCAATGGGATGACACTGATGATTCCCCATATGACACTGCCATTGAATCAACCCTGGTCTGATGCCTAACTAGTCTAACTGATGATGTCATGTTCATCTCCTATTACAAGCTATCAATAGCTTTTGATGATTTTGGCGAGCAAGGAAGAGCCACCACTCAAAAAGGAAGGAAGAAGGTCAAGAAGGGGATGTTCATTGGTGCATTTCTGGCTGTTTCAGCCAAGGGTTTTATCTACTATTGGACAAACCCAGATTTTATTAATGGCTACTCATACAGCCACATCCTCGGTGGATTACTCGACATCTGGGATGGCTCAAATTCCAAGTACCGGGTTTTTTTGAGCCACCAGATGGAGGGTAGCTCCACCGCCCTCGAGGCCATCCAGGAACGCGGGCACCAGGCCTCAGTCTATCCCGCCGGCCATGCAGACTTCCATCTGGATGATGTCGTCTTCTTCAACATGGGATCCACATTACGGGAGTGCCGCCCTCAGGCTTTCAATGACCTCTATCTTGGGGTCCTTGACCACAATTTTCTCTTTTGCTGCCAGATGGTGGCTGACTTATTTGTGCAAATGGTTTTCCATGAGAACATGAGCAACCAATCACGTAAGGATAAGTGCCTTCCACCTTGGGCCACTGCCACCTACCAGCCTATCCAGCCAATGACCAATGAGGAATACAACAAGTGTTATATGGCAGCCATCACGCAAAATCCTCCTGCCTCCACCCCTGCCATCAACACCCTCACCTGCAAGCCCAACCCACCCAATCCCAGACCCCCCAGGCCAGCACTGCCTCTAGGTCTTCCTTCCTGTGCTATTCTGCCTCCTAGGCATCACTCTCCCCTGCCCCAATAAACCCCTGTCACCAAACATTTTCTATTTATATTATCTTTTTTGAATTTCAATTGTTCATGTTCTCTTTGTTTATAGTTGGTTTTATTCTTTATGTTCAGCTTATTTCTATAAAATCATATATTTACTATGCCATGTATCTAGATCCAGAACACAGTTATTTTTAGCACTTAAACACACCCCCTGTGAAAAATTACCAGCAATTTGGTGATCAGCTAAATTTGAATTAGAAAACTATAGTGTTAACTGTGTTTAGATAAAGTTGTTACTGATCCAAATTTAGCTGATCACCAAATTGCTGTTAATATTTTCACAAGGGGCTATGTCAAGCGCCAAAAATAATATGGTAATCAAGGAAACAATGCCAACACAAAGCAAACGACACATATTAAGATGAGCGTAAAACATATACAAAATGGGTAAAAAGATGGGATAATATAGTAAATGGGAAAACAAAAAGGAATAAACAAAGAGGCAACAGTATCAAAATAATACAGAATTTATTGGGGCAAAAGCTATAAAAACATATGAAAAGGTTAGTAAAAAACAATGAGAGAATTGGAGAAGCTTCTGAAGGATCTTGGCTTGGCAATTGCCAAAATCAAAGACATTGACTGCAAGGTCAAAGCCAAAGTTAAGTCTGCTGTCCTCACTGAGGAAAAAATTGACAAGGTGTCCGCAAAGGCCCTAATGTCAAAAATGCCAGACACCCCAGAGAAGACAATCAAGCGCTTACTAAATATTCAAAAAACTGTGGTCAAGGGCCTGTAATTTAAGGCATAAAATCTTTCTGCACCGTCCATCTGGGTTGACAACCCGGAGATGTATGAACATCTCAAACCTGCCAAGCGTGCCAGAACAGAAGATACTGAATTGCCAGCACAATTGCTTGCGCCAAGAATGACCAAGCTTGCTGAAGCGGCCGGAAAGGAAGAAACACATGACGGTAGCGAGAAAAATAAAATTAATAAAAATTTGCAAATATTTACCTGTTTTTTAGAGAACATAGACAGTGAACTCCACCAAGTCCTGGTCCCCTTTGTCCCTGCCACATTCTACACCAACTACGCCACTCATATGGCCAAGCAACTGTATCTGTCCCCCCTGTCTTGCGGGAGCTGGAGGAACACATCCACAGGTCCTTTTCTAAGTTGCGAGAGGCATTGGCTGGGCTGACGCATGGCAAGGGGGCATCTGAGTGGGCAGTTACTGCCTACAAGGATGCCCACCTGGACCCGGTTAACCTCAGTGGAGTTTACTGTGTAAACTCCATTGAGCTTGTTTGGGATGTCCTGGCAACGCTCTTATTCAAGAATGTACCGGAGATGGGCCAGGCTCATGCGGCTGCTTGCTTCTGCTTCCCGGTGGAGCACACCCTATCTTACCTTCTGGACAACTTCAGGTGCGCGGTGGGGAAATTGGCTGTTGCAGACGCAACAGCCGTCAAGAAAACTAAGATCCTCCTGGCAGACTTTGTGCTAGTCTGAAGTGCATATGAGACAGGGCTCCCCTTGGCAATAGATCTTATCTTTGCAAAGACCAGGCACAATAAGAAGATCAGTGTGGTTTATAATAAATTATGTGATTTTACGGAAGCCTTTGCTGGGCAAAGGCTTCACTTGGTGGTTTACCTCAGGTATCTTTTCTTCTTTGGGATGAGTGCCAGCGTGGAGGATCTAGACGGGGTCCTTCTAGGAATCAACAAGGCCCAGCTCACACTCAACGGGAAGAAGGTCCCCCCTGGATACAACTTGGTTGATCATGTAATCCAAGACACCCTGGTCCTGGCAGGGATTTACGGGTTTGAAGCCCCGCCCAAAAAGCTGCTCCTCAGTTTGCACCTTACCCTACTCCCCTTCACCAGCAGGCAAAAGTTTTTTGATAAGGGCATATCCACCATCCACGGTGTGGCAGTGGAGGTTGTGCGCCACCTCCATCGCGGGGTGGATACATACAGAAGAACTCACTACAGGTGTTTGTAATAAATTCTCTCTTCTAATAAACATCTTTATACTCTACAATATTTTTATTATAATAAAATTTTCTAATTCTTATTTTAGCAAACAGGATTTGCAGAATATATCCCAGAGAAGGTCTTAATAAAAGCATTATAATATATTTCAATAAAATATAATTCTGATTTGTACACATTACAATTAACTTTTTTTGATCATTACATTTATTTGCCAAAAGTGATAATAATACATTTGCTTAATCCAGTATCAAGCGTTTGGGATACCCTTAGACAACACAATAAAAAATGATTATAAATAAATAAATTACTAACCTTCATTAATTGTCCTACTGAATGTGATTGCAGGCTTGGAAACATCTAAATATAAAACAATAATTAATAAATCTTGAATAGTAAATTAGAGAATATAAAAAAGAATTAGACACACTAAGCCTTTAATTGATTGGCTGTTTGGCTAGGCACACGGGGATGAACAAATCAGCGTGGCCATAGAATTTGGCCATGGTCTTGGCTGGGAGGGTGTGAATCCTGGCCTGCAGCAAATTAAAGAGGTCCTTGGTCCCAGTTGGGGTTCCTCGCTTGATGACTCGCTTGAGCCACCCAAAGACTTCCTCAATGGGATTT
This sequence comes from Entomophthora muscae, assembly GCA_014839935.2. Taxonomy (NCBI): domain Eukaryota; kingdom Fungi; phylum Entomophthoromycota; class Entomophthoromycetes; order Entomophthorales; family Entomophthoraceae; genus Entomophthora; species Entomophthora muscae. Next base: position 116,012 of record QTSX02000901.1, read on the forward strand.
AGGAATGGCAAATAAGCAGGGAGGAAGAGAAGGTGCAAATTTGCCATGGCTAATTGCTGGGGGCCCACTGCGCTGTTGGTGTCAATCATTGGGAATTACTCAAGAATGTCAGCCACTTTGTGGAGACCAACATTGTCCAACACAATGACATTGGTGAAGCCAGGGCTCATGCGCCTCAGGTGCTCCTGGACCAATTGGAGAAATGATAGGAAGGTACAGCTGTTGTGGGAGCCCAGTATCATTTGGTATAGATCAACCCTCTTTGGACCAAGGACAGCCACCATCAAGTAGACTGTGGCGTGGACTGCAGCATGCCAAGCCATCCCGTCATTGGAGCCTTTGGGGACATAGCCATATGCATTGCACATAGATGAGGCAAATGCTGATTTGTCAATATAGTAAAATTTGACCGACCCCTTGGCTTTGAGGGCAGTGTACGCCTCTGCGTAGTTTTTCCGGGTCTCAATGTTGGTTAGGCTGTTTCTATTATAGGGAGATACCCTGAGCTTTTTCCAGGAAAAGCACATTCCCTTGACCAGATGGTAGTAAAAGGAAATTGAGGCCTCAATTCCAAAAGTAGATTTGACCATGGCCTGTATATTTGCCAGTTCAAGATGGCAATCCCGGGTTATCCACTGGCGGATTACCCATTTATGCTCCTTGATGAGCATGGTTGACACGCGCAAGGATTTCTCTGTGGCAAGAACTTGGCCAGTATTGATGAACTTGTTGAATGTCTTGAAAGCGTACTTGGGATCCACCCCAACAATGGCCACGGCTGCCTTGTAATTGCCCAATTCACACATTAGCTTAAGCAGGATGATGTGTTTGATATCAGGAATACGCTTCTGAGAGGGCTTTGTGGGTTCAGACAACACAGGATCCTGATTGGTGACAGGCTTGCAAGGCATGGGCACCTTGGTGTAAAATGCAGCAACTTTCTTTAACACTAACTGCCCCTCATTGGTTTGATAGAACTTGGGCTCCTCATCATCCTCCTGATTGCCATCACTGACGTAGGGCTCATAGCTAGTATCAAGTACAGGCTTCACCTTCTCCAGCATGGCTGATGGGACCAACTCTTGCCGGTACACAACGTTGAACACATACAAAGTAAGTTCTACCTCCTTGTTTCTAACTTTCTTTGTAGTGGTGACCTTGGTGGGCTTCCGGGTCAGCTTTGGGACCTGAGGGTTGATGCTCTGCACCCTAGCATCTTGCGCTCCTTGAACCAGCTGTGTCAGTGCAGTGTTACTATCAAACTCTCCTCTCCTGTCTCCTACCTGAGTAGGCTTTTATGTTGCACTAACTCTATTTTTTGACCCGCGGGGGCAACTGCAACTGCGGCGCACAACAGGTGCATTGTCACTCTGTTTTTCTGTACCTTCCATTTTGAGAATTTAATAAAATATTAAATAGATTTCAATTAAATTACTCCCTAATTTTAATTTTAATTTTTATCTGAATATGGATATTTAATTAAAGTTTTTCTCTCCTAATATCCCAATTATAGATTTTTTATTTCTTAATTAGCTGTTTCTGGTTTGCAACACCCATTTTAAAATACCTGAAATAATTTCCACCCATTTTCCCAGATTTACGCCAAATTAAGCACCCAACACAATATTTTTAAAATTTATGTTTCAAATCTTGTGTCTTATTTTAGATACCTTGATATCATTCATGATTACAATCCATTGCACACATTGTGTGAGTGATTTTGTTTATGTAGTGAGTTGCTATTGTGTTTCATTTTTGGTTTGAGTTTTGACTCACCTTGCTTGGGTTTATTTTGTCACTGATTCACATAGTAAACATATGTACACCGAAAGTCAACTCACACCATTTCGTTTGTGAATCAATGTATTTTGGATTGTATTTTGAATGGTTTTGCTTTGCATGTGAGCTCTTCATTGCTGTATTGACTTATTTTACCCATTAACGCCAATAAACCCTGTTAACAGAGTGTATATTTTAACCTGATAGTTGGATTTCGTTTAAATCTGAGGTATTCTTGGTTGTTGCCATAGCTTTTAAAACTACTGTAATGGACAATTTCATTGAACTTGAGTGGTGTGATGAAGAATCTTAAGTGGATCGTTCCATTATTACCGTCCCTTACTCGCTAAAGGCATGCTTTGTTCTATAAACCCAGGCTGGATTTCCTAGCGTAGTAAGGGTTGGGCTATTCAGTTTAAGCCAATCAGGGTTCATAGGCCGTCCCAATATAAACTCTAAACAGAATCGGTTTAGAGATTTAAAAGTAATCCGGCTCTAGTGAAAGAAATATTCGTGATGGATAATTTTTAATGCGCGGTAAGTTTATACTAAAAGGGAAGAGCAGTTCATTGATGCTGTCAGATGGGAATAATTATGATGTCACGTAAAGGGTTTGTAGTTGTACAAGGTACTTGGATGTCACTTTTTCTTCAAATGGATCTGATTTAAACTAGCATCGCTAACTACCTCAGGTTACACCGCCACCATTTCCTAAATGTGATTGCTAAATGGACTTTAAGTGGTGCAGACAGAACCGCCCATGCAACTCAACCTTATTAGCACGGCCCTTTCCAAGATTGGATTTAAATCCCTGCCATGCAGCACTGACAAATCACATGTCAGCATGGATCTGAATTGGCCAAATAAGAACAGGTCTATTTTTATCTCAACCCAGCTAGAAGTTATTCCATTGCCAAAGCTCCAGGATATACTATAACCCGCTATACAGGCTGCATTGCCATATATCCAAGAAGGAGTATATAACCAGAGGCGTACCTGCTCCACAATTACACCGAAACATCAAATGTCCTACAATACCCATACTCGAGTGATTCTGAAGCTTCACAAGGGCTCCGTTGTCCAAGTCAACACGAAGGTGTGTGACCGATGCCGGCTGCGTAAGGTCCGCTGCATCTCCAACAAGGAAGGATGCTGCCTAGGCTGCGCTTCCTTCTTCACCACCTGTACCTTTAGGAACGTGCACAAGCCCAAGAGATGCAAGAAGAAGACCACCTGCCATAATGCCATCTCTCCCCAACTAGCCTCCCCGTTCATCCCCACAAAAGACTTTACTATCCCCCACTTCAACGACCTCGAGAAGTACTGCCTACATCTAAACTGACACCCCAATACCCTCCATCCAATAAAATGTCAGAAACCAACCAATCATTCTCAAGTATATCCCCAACCAATAAAAGTTGACCCCATCACCAATATTTACTTAACCACAACTTACAAGTGGGATCTATTGAAACATTCCTAATACCCTCCATCCAAAATATACGATCAATCATCTAATTGGCTAACAATTCCCATTATGCTTATCGATCCATACCCACCTTAAATACATCCCAGCTGATCTCTGCACAACCTGACTAAAAAGGAACATCAATTCATCCAACCTATACTAAACACTCCAGCATGGCCTGAAGGGATTTACTCTGTGCCCCGGTTCATGCAAAATCTGGAGGATATCCCCTTGCCTAAACAACCTATTGCTCAACTATGTTGCAACAGCTCCATCTACCTTCTCTTAAATCCAACCTGTGCCACTCCTCCCATATAGCCATCATCTCCCCTAACTGGGCATACCCCAACATATGGATCATACTTGCACCTTTAGTTTTTACCACTTTAGAAGTGGAAGAAATCTTGCATCCAAGTTATACTTTTGAGCAGCCCTGCTGACAAATATACCTGTACCTACTACTGAGCAAGCATCTCAAGCCACCTGAACCCTGAAACAACCCACCCATCCAGTGCTACAATCCTCCTCCAACCCTTTAAAGATGGTTCAGTATTGTCAGGGCCCAGAATGCCCTTGACAATCAGCTGGCCTTCCTAGAGGCAAAAAACCCCCACAGCTTGGGAACCCCTACCAAGTATTTCCCAGAGTGAGAAAACCCCCTTTCAACTAACAAATGGCCCAGGATTTGAGAGGCACATGAGCCTTTAATCCCTGGTTTCAATTCTACTATCAAATTTGGGCCTCTCAACTATCGGGAATAGTACATTGGGAGCGCAATTGTTTGATCAGGTGCTTGATTGCTTGTGGGATCTATAAATAACTGTGGCATCTCAGCATGCTGCAGTTCAAGAAAGGTTCATGTTATACCAACCAATGAGCACCCATACTCTGACCCAAGTAGGAAAATTCCAGTGAAAATCATAAGGTCAACTGAAATTGATGCCATCAGTTCCCTGGTGGTACAAAAGGCCACAAAATTACCAGTAAGTATAAGTAGTGAGGAGGAGAAGCCCTCCTCACTGTTGGCATCTTAATAAAGTGAGTGTATGCCCAGAAACTGTTATCTTATTGCAGGGATTGTCTATTTTTGCTCCAATTCAATTATTCTCTTTGAATCTACTTGGGAATCCACAACACAATATGATCTTGCCTACCCATATCCTCCTGGCTATACTCCTGCTATCTCAGCCAATCCACTCCGCGCTCTTGACTTGGAGTATTACCACCCCCACCATCTGGATCTCCCGCCTACTATGAAGGAGATTCCTGCTGCTCCCCCTACCCAATGTGCCTCCTGCTCAGGACTTCAGTAAGTTGGGGTTTGTCTACATCACAGTATTGGGGCTGGCTGATCAGGTTGTGCCCCATACTGGAGGTTGGCGCCCCCTAGCCACTGCAGTCAACTACCTGGTCCCCATTGCACCTATTGTGTACATGGCTTTTCAGGACCGGCCTGCCTCCCCTATGGGAGCCCAGTTGGACTCTGGTATGGGCCGTGACAAGTATACTGCATCAGGCAAAGAAACTTCACTTCTAGATGCAAGCCCCCTCTAAAGCTTAACCTACCCAACCCAGTCAACTTAACCCTGCCCCCATCCCAGCTCACCCAGCACTCTCAGGGAATGTATGGCCAACCACCTGGAATGAGGAGTATGCCCCTCATCCATTAGCTCTTCCGCTTACAGCTGGACTATACCCCAATAAACTAACAGCCCCCACCCCAAGCAGCCAAGTTGGGGTGTGAAATTACTTGAGGAAATGGATCCCGGATTCTCAATCTATCCTAACTTATTAGGTCCACCTCACAGGGGATATATCCAACATTCCCCCCTGCATCAAGTTTTATCCCTGCTAGGGTTCTTACCCACCCGGCACTGACCTTGGCCCAGCCAGTCCAAGTTTTCATGGGCTGTGGCTGGCCCAGTCCCCTTGGGAACTGGGGTACGTCAGGGCTGGCAATAGGCTTCTGGGCAGGGGTAGATCTGGGGGATGGCGAAAAGCCTTGCTGGGTAGCCCGGATAGCCTAGCTTGACTCTCTGGTAGGATGATGTCAGAATGGAGCTGTGCTAGCTGCTTTCACCCCGGGGTGAAATGGGGAGGCTTGCCTCAAGGGGTTACAGATCTATTGGGGAGCCAGACCAGGAAAGATATCCAGATCACCCAGGGTTGGCAGACAGAACCAGTGCAAGGGCACAGTGCCACAGCACCCTGTCCTGGCAATGTCAGGTGGGAGGGGTGCAGGTCAAAGGTTGCAACCCCAGCATCCCATTCCGCCCGGGACCTTTTTGATTGTCTGCCCCCTGAACTTTGGTGGCATAAGCCTGAGGAATCCAGGGCCAGCTTTTTCCAACCCATATTTATCATCCCCGTATAGGGTTAACTCCATCCTGGGCTTAGAGGACCAGCTTGATCCTCTAAAGGTTTAGGTATCAGCTATACCACCTGGCTTGGGGGGGAATGGGAGAAGGGGGGTTCCCAAATGTAGACCTAAGCAAGAGACCTGAGTAACTCTGCCGTGAACCCCATTTATGCTGATTAATATCTGATCAGGGGATCTTTCAGATACCATAGATTCACTGTTTAGATCTAGTTTACGTTGCACCTGGTGAGCCTGTTCTGGAACCCATGCCCTAGAAACATGGCCTAGCCAGCTGGGATCCATGAGCCTGTGTTTGGCGCTTGGGGTCAACACCTCAGGGGAAATGGCGGGAACTCTTTATCAAAGAAGCTCCAAGGGTCAAGCTAGCCAAGGGTTAGCCTTCAGTAAAAAGCAAGGGCCTACACCTTGATTATCTGGAGGCAGGATGATAATGAAGCCTCCTTCAGAAAAGGGGTAGGGTGCTAGAAGGATATAAAGGCCACCACAGATGTGGATAGACCTAACCTTTAGCCATGGATGATCCAAGGCCTATATAGCAGGATGGGGAGCTTATCTGTAAGGCCTGAAGCTTCCAAGGAGATGACTGCAAGCCAAACCTTTAATTCCAAGTATGTTGATATTAGTCAGCATAAAAGGGTAGGTAAGGCTGGCAAAAGTAGCTGGATAAGGCTCCCAAGAGCTTGCAGAGAACAAGATGTGGGTGTAATTGGTTAACCAAACCACAGGGAATGGAGTGAAGTCCCACCCTAACAGTGGGATAATGGTCTAGAAAGCTGATCTCAAGATCTGGATACTGCTTGGAATTAACTACGGGCTGAAAAGTTTAGCAAATAAAGAGTGGGTACGGGGGTAGAGATCACTAGGGTGGTGGGAAAAGCACCCAAAAGGGATCATAGCAATCAGACCAGCCAACAAATCCAAAGTTGCACGGTGAAGAGAAGGAAGCCCTAGGAACCAACAGGTACCCGTGGGGTGCAAGTCAAACAATATTGACCTAGAGCCAGGAGGGGTAGTTTTGGGGATTTATTACTCCAACAATCAAGGTGACTTAAAGAGGAGAAGGGTTAACTGCAAGGGGTAAAATCTGGTTGCAGATTATCAAAACAGCAGGCTGGACCTGCCAGCAAGGTTCCGAGTAAGTGGGGGTGTGACTCGGGATCTGATTATCCAGCCACTCAAAGCCAAACTAGGAAGTCAACTCAAATTTCCAAATCCAACAACATGGACAGATGATGATCCCTCACAGTAGATAACTCGTTTTGGCGCTTGACTCATTACCAGGATCAGGCCACCCCCTCACCATCTAGCCATGTGATCAACACAAGCATGCTCCTGTTATCCAAATTTCACACTGATATATAATACTTATCCCTCAATAAAGAGTATTACCTAGTTCCTAAATATTTCCCCCTTGTAACTCTGCTAAAACAGCACAGTTATGGCAAGATGGATGTTTGAGAAAGTACAGTGATTTCAAAGCTATGTGTTGCAACTGAACCAATGAGGATTCAGTATTTGAGTTGGGGAAGACAACAGTCCAATAGAAAGGCCGGGAGTAATAAGAATAAGACATTGTTTATTATAGAATACTGTGATTAAAATACTATATGGGGAAAGCCACTGGGCCACAAGGGGGTGGTATGGTGGCATGTTCCATGTAAGGATTGGAGCCAAGTAATAACTTGTGTAGGATCAGCAGGTTGAATCAGTACTGCTCCCAATTAGGAAAAAGTATAGCTGTTAGATATTGTGATACAATTGGTCCATGTTGTTAGATACATCAAGGGGCGGCTCATTGAGCGCCCCCTGTGTATTGTGAGATACATTGGCAGGCAGGTCTGGAAAATTGGTTGCAACATCCCCCTTGCCCCCTGCTTGTTGTCAGATACCAGAATCAGAGCTTGCAGGAGATCTGGGAAGGTTCACACCAACAACCTTTGTGTGGGGATGGCGCGGCAGGGGTGCAAGCAATTTAGGTGAAGCTTTTTGGTGTTCCCTTGGGCGTCCTCCAGCTGGTAGGTGTGGTTGTCATAGACCGCGGCTATCTTGAAGGGCCCCAAGTGATTGAGTTCTAACTTGGCTGAATTGGGGTTGAGGGTGAAAAGGGGTCACCTATGGCGTATCTGGTCTCAAGGTGTCTTGTCCCTCCCTCAATTTGCTTGTTCTCAGTGTCTCAGGCCTTGGCGCGCCACTGGCTTAGGGAGGGGGTATGCAACAAGGGGGTTTGCGGGAACTGTGGATCATAATTTACCTTGTTCTACTACTGCAAAACCATTTGGCGTCACAAAGGCCAAGGTGCTGGGGAGGAGCCTGGTGCTCCTGTTGATTCTTGCTTGTAAGATGAGCAGTGCAGTGGGCAGGTGTTCAGTCCATGCAGTATTAGGGTGTTCCTATGAGAGTTTGGCAATCAACTGGACCAGGGAGCCATTAAACTGCTCTACGCACCCATTGGCTTGCAGATGATATGGAGTCTTGACTATTTGTTGTAGGGCATTTTTGGCGCAATACACTTTCATGACCTGTCCAACAAGCTCAGGACCCCCATCTGTAATGAGGTGTTTGGGATGTCCAAAACAGGCCACAATTTCTTTGCCAATAAAGCAAGTGATGGTGGTGGTGGTGTGATTGGTGGACACCCACGCTACTGGCCAACAAGTGAAGTAGTCAATGGCTGTGATGATATATTTCTTCCCAAGTTTGTCTTTGGGGAGAGGTCCAACAACATCAAGGGCCCACTGTTCAAAGGATTCCATGGCCTTAACGGGTAGGAAAAACTTGGGGGATGCAGGCTTTGGTGTATTCTTTTCACACAATACACACGTCTCAAGGAGATCCAAGATATCTTGGCACATATGCGGCCACCAAATCATATGTTTCATGATTTCAAAGAGGTTTTGTCCTCTGACATGGACCAAGGTGCGGTGATAGTACAATATGGTGTCTCCTTGCTGTGTGATGGGAATATAGGGTGTCTTTTCTCCTGTTTCTGTGCAGCAGCAGATGTTGCCCGGATTGGTGGTGAACTGGCTTTTATTGCCCTTCAGTTTGGAGATGGTTACCAAATTAAGACCTTCATAGCAGGTTACTTCAGGTCAGAGGTAAAGCATTGGCCAATTGGGGTCCAAACTGTTGTCCCCGGTGATGAATGTCACGTAGAGCCTTGATAGAGCATCTTCTGTGATGAGCTCTTTCCCAGGCTTGTATTCAATACACAACTGGTAAGGAGATAGGCGCTTGACCTAGCCTGCTTGGCAGCGTGTCAAGTGGGACTGCATGTTGAAGTATTGGAGAGACTTGTGGTCCGTCAAGACATGGGGTGGGAAGGTGGCTCCCTCCAAGTAGCAGCGTCACTTCTTAACGCAGTGCACAATTGCTACTAGCTCCTTGTCATTAATTGGGTAATGTTGTTCTGAGTCAGTTAGCTTCCTGGACTTGTATGCCACGGGGAGGAAGACGCCCTTATCAGTTTCTACCTGCAGCACACCTCTTATGGCCTTGTCAGAGGCATCAGTCTCAAGTTTGTATTGGCAGTTTCAATTGGGAAACTGTAATACAGGCACTGTTATAAGTCACTTCTTCAACATCTCAAAGTCTTGATCCCTGGCAGGGGTCCAGTGGAAGCGCTGTTTAGTGTTCAGGAGCTTGGTGAGGGGTGCAATAAGTTCTCTGCAATTGGGGATGAACCTGCGCACATAGACAACCATGCCCAAGAAGGTACACACCTGATCAAAATTAGTGGGGGGTGGCATACTGGTGGTCACCTTTATTTTGTCAGGGTCAGGCTTTATCCCTTGGGCAGAGATGGTGTGCCCAAGGAACAAGAGCTCAGACTTGAGGAATCCGCATTTGGAAGGCTTGTCCTTCAACTGGTTCTTTTGAAGGGTATCAAGGACAGCGCAGAGGTTTTGGAGGTGTGTGGTTTGATATTGACTGAAGACAATAATGTTGCCAAGGTACACAAAGACACACTTTCAAACCAATTCCTCAAATTCTTTGTTCATTAACATGGCAAAGGCAGAAGGAGCGCTGATCATACCAAAGTTCATGACCCAACACTCAAACAACCTGTAGCGTGTTTGAAAGGCAGTTTTTGCTTCATCCCCTGGCGCAATGCAGACCTGTCTGTACCCCACAGTGAGGTCAATATTGCTAAAGACCTTCCCACTTGCAAGCTTGTCAAACAGGTTGTCAATCAACGGTAGGGGGTACTTATTCTTAACGGCCACCTCATTTAGGGCGCAGTAATCTGTGACTAGGAAAAGGGACCCATCCTTCTTGGCTATGAAGAAGACAGCAGCCCCGTATGGAGAGAGTGAGGGGCAAATGAAGCCCTTATCAAGCGCGTCCACCAGGTGCTGGCGGAGGGTTTTATCTTCTTTTGATGCCAAGCAATAGAGGGGGCGCGCCTTGGGAAGCAACTCTTGGAGTTGTACAGCATGCTGGATCTCCTGGGGAGGAGGTAGTTGGTCCAGTGTTTCACTGAAGACGTCCTTCTACTCTTCAAGGAGAGCGGCAAGTGCTGGTGGAGGTGGAGGAGTCAAGGGGAGGGCCGCAGGTGGTTCTGCACGGATAACTTTGACTGAGCATTATGTTTAAGTCTAGCTTCCCCCCTTTGAACTCATATGAGCCCATTTCTGTTATTATAACAAACACAGTATTGTGAAGCAACTTGCTCATTTTGACAGAATATACCTGAAAACCCACCCCATTTCTATTGAGGGTAATTACAGACATATCCCATTCAATTTAGGGATGGTTGTGGCAAAGCCAGTCAAGACCAGCAATGACATTGTGGCTGAGCCCTGCCATGATTGGCCCAGAGAGCTTAACCTGGATGTTCCCCATCCTCACAGAGAAGGGTACTGTCTCATGGGTAATTGCTATTATACAAGAGTCAGCCACTTGTACTGCCTTGAACCTGCTTGGTACTCTGTCTAGTTGTTGAGCGTTGATGAACATCTGGTACACCATAGTGTGGTTGGCCCCAGTATCTACCAGTAGCTTGTGTTTGTTCCCATGGAAACAAAAGGGGTAGGCCAAGCAAGTTACTTTATTTGGAGAGTGACTTGCTTGAAGTATGGGATTGTTGCTATGGACTTGGAAGACGTCAAGGGTTTCAACTTTGTGAACAGTGTAGTTGCAGGGGTTCCTTACTAGGAGGGATTGAGAGTGAGGGTCAATTGGGGTTGTAGAACCTCTTGTAACTACAACCCCCAGGATTTTCCTGGGTCCTCAATTTGTGCTAACTGAAGTTCCCCTTTGTGGGACCTTAACCCCATTTTCCTGTTGTTATGGCTGGCAGCAACTTACTTGGTTGTGAGCACTTCCAGGTGTGGGACAAGGTTGGGGTGGTGCATCATTGGGGTGGCAGAAACCCATTGAAGCCTGATTATTAGCCTCCACAATGGCCTTATAGCAGTCATTTATGGAGGTGCAGCAACCTAAGGGAACCCACATGCAGATATGGGGTTTTAACCCATTAACTATCAAGGTAAGAAGCATGGCGTTACTGTCAGTCATGGCTTATGGGGTGGCGGCAAGATATTCAGGAACAGAACCAGTCTGTTTGATAGCCAGGAGGGGAGTCCCTACCACAATGGGCAAGAATGTCTCACTGTAGCAGGGCTTCATGGCATCCCTGAATGACGCCCAGGTGATTTCTATTTCTTGACTGGCCCAGGTGGTGAACCAAACTGCAGCAGTTCCTGTGAGGCGGCCTGAAGCAGTGGCAACCCACATAGGATCAGGTACCTGACATACACAGAGGTGGGTTTCAGTGGAGTGGAGCCAGCTGACAATGTCAGCCCCTTTCACGCCACCTGCAAAGGTTTCCAACTGAAGGTTGTGCATGCATTGTGATAGGTCTGACTGGGGCAGGGTGACACTAGCATTGTGCTGCCCAAGACAGAGTCAATTTTACACACTTGTAAGTACCAGTTGATCTTGATATATAGCGTACCTGTCAGGGATATCCCCCTCAGGGATTAGCAGGAAGGTTTCTTGGTGGGGAGTAGCCATACAGACCGTACTCTGTCCTTTCTTGGGGGAATTTTCTCTTTAGGTAGGTTATGAACCTACTGCTGCTACCACTGTTGCAACTGAACCAATGAGAATTCAGTATTTGAGTTAGGGAAGACAACAGTCTAATAGAAAGGACAGAATAATAAGAACAAGGTATTGTTTATTGTAGAATATTGTGAGTAATATACTAGATGGGAAAAGCTACAAGGCCACAAGGGGGTGGCATAGTGGGAAGTTTCATGTAAGGTTTAAAGCTGAGGAATAACTTGTGCAGGGAGCAGCAAGTCAAATTGGTAGCGCTCCTAATTAGGATGAAGTGCCCGCCATTTGATATTGCCATCCATTTGGTCCATGTTGTTAGATATGTCAAGGGGCGGCTCATTGAGTGCCCCTGTGTATTGTGAGATATGTTGGCAGGCAAGTCTGGAAACTCTGTTGCAACATATGGTACCAAGAGAAGATACTTCATATTTGAACGGAGCATATTCTGATCCAAACAAACTCCAAGCTGGGGGCAATTTAGTAATTAAATAGCTAAGCGTTTTTAGTGAGCTGGAAAAATTTAAATTGCTGAACAAGATTTCACTAGCACTGAAAATTGCAATTACATCAGACAGCAAACAATGCAGTTAAAATTACAAACAAAATGGCTTGGTTAAACAGATGGAACATATTGATGCTGCTCCAGAATATATTATAACCTTATCAGGATCCAGACCAGGCATCAGCAGAAGGGCTAAAGAAAAACAGGAATAGAGCAACCTAGAAGCAAGATTTCATGGAAACAAAACAAAATAAAGTCATACATAATATGTAGTATGTGCAGGATAACACAGAAAAATAACAGTTTGACAGACAACCAAAGGCTATTTAAGTTGGGAACAAGGGCATTTTATTCATTTTCATGGCCCCTGATTTGTATAAAATGGGCTTGGTAACTTTCTAAATATAGAATGGTGATTACAATAAAAATAAGTTGTATAATTTTAAACTTAAACTTTTAGTGATTTTATCCTAGGTTTTTTACAATGGTTTTTAACAACAACAACATTTTGGACGTCACCAGCAAACAAGATAGCAGCAGCCAAGCCAGCTTAAATGGAGGCAAGGCTCAGAACGTGAAGGCACCTGTTTACACCCAAGCCTTTGATGTGGGTAATGCAGAATCTGACCTGTACTTGACAACCAACCCCTATGGCTTTGACTTGTTCAATAGTCACTTCCCACCCAGCTCTGTCCCTGCCCCATTAACCACCCCCATACAATCTTACAACCAACCCACCAATCAGAATGACAACCCTGATTCAGAGCAACTTCCTGCCACCAGCCAACCTGCCCCCCTCAGCCAACCAGGCTTCAGCTCTGCAGCATAACGCACTAAGCTCCAAATCATTACTGCACAAATTCTTCAGGAAATTGTAGCAATGAACCTGCAGGGTCTGTCCTGGAATAAGATTTCAACCCAATTAAAAATCATTGAGCTACTGTCATGCAGGAATTCAACAGCCTGATGATTAAGGGAAACCTGGTAGGACAGCCAAGAAGCCCAAGAAGGCCCCCAAGTCCCAGATAAAAAATGTGTACCCAATAATGATTGATCTCCCACAGCAGGACCCCAAGCTTCCCCTACCCCAAATCCAAAAGAAACCTGGACCCCATGACATTTGGGTGTCTGAGCGCATGGTGCAGCTATGGATGCACAGGAAAGCAGCATCAGTACAGGTGTTGACTAATTTTGGCAGCAACCAATGGGATGACAGCAAGGATTCCCCATAAAATCCTGCCATCAAGTTCACTCCTGTCTGATGCCTGACAAGTTTGTCCAATGACATCATGTTTGTTGCCTATTACAAGCTATTTATGAGGAGAGCCTTTTAGGGAAGCTTCAAATATAGAATTGAGAAAGAAGAGAAGTATATTTTATTGGATAATACTTTAGACTTATATAGCTTTAGCTGTGGTGAAAATTTAGTTGGATTGAACCTAGGGGTTGGACATGTGCAGGATGGGTTTGAGTCACTGGATACTTGGATAGTCATTTGATATTGATTGGTTGCTATTTCCTGTATGTCAAACTGTATATTGGAAGGGAACCAAATTGGGCAATGACTGGAGGTTAAATGGGTTATCAGTAGCCAGAATACTTGCACATCCAGATCCTTGACACTATCAATAGCTTTTGAAAAGTTTGGTGAGCAAGGAAAAGCTACCACCAAGAATAGAAGGAAGAAGATCAAGAGGGGGACTTTCATTGGTTTGTTTCTGGCTGTTTTTGCCAAGGATTTTGTCTATTATTGGACAAACCCTAGTTTCACCAATGGCTACAAGTACAGTCATATCCTCGGTGGATTACTTGACTCCTGGGATAGCTTGAATTTCACTTACTGGTTTTTTTTGAGCCACAATATGGAGGGTAGCTCCACCACCATTAAGACCATCCAGGGACGCGGGCACCAGGCCTCAGTCTACCCAGCCAATCACGCTGACATCCATCTGGCTGATGATGTGTTCTTTAATATTAGAGACACAGTCCAGGAGCGCTGTCCACATACTTTCAATGACCTTTATCTTGGAGTCCTTGATTATGATCCTCTTTTTGGTCAGCAGATGATGGCTGACCTGTTTTTTCAAATGATCTTTAATGTGAATAAGGACAGTCAATTATGTAAGGACAAGTGCATCTCACCCCAAGCCACAGCTTTCTACCAGCCAATCAAACCAATGACATACAAGGAATATAACAAGCTTTATATGGCAACCATCACAGTTAATCCATTCAGTTCACCCCCCCAACATCAACCCCAACCTGTCAGCCTCCATCTAATCCAAGACCTCACAAGCCAGCACCACCTTGACACCTTCTTTCTAGCAGTATTCTGCATAATAGACATCACTCTTCCCCTCCCAAAAAAACTCCTTGCCACCAAATGTTTATTTATTTTTATATATATTTTAGTATCCATAATTTCAATTTTTAATCTTCTCTTTGTTTTTTTTATTTTGTTGTTTTCTATACATTTAGCTCATTTCTATATAACATCATATGTTTATTATGCCATGTATCTAGATCCAGAGCACAGGTATTTTTAACTCTTTAAACAGCCCCTTGTACAGAAATAAAAACAATTTGGTGATCAGATAAATTTAAATTAAAGATTATATATTTATTGTGTCTATAGGAAGTTGTTGCTGATCAGAACTCAAACTATAATGATAAACCTTAAGATAATCAGGAGCTGTGTGAGAAAGTGATTGTTGCAACAGGAAACTGTGGTGAAGTTGGCTCCCAAATATGGAAATCTATTAGTATTTTTTTCTTAAATAATTTAAGCTAAATTTTACTATTATTTCAGTGGTGAAAAACCTAAAATTGAAATTAAAAACAGTGTAAGTCAACTCCAGTTAATGTTTTGGTTAGTTCAAAGACCAATTTAAGAGGTAGTTAATACTGTAGATTCAGAGCCTAAAGGTAAAAATGTGGGATTGTCAAATTTGTTTGTGTGAAATCACCAACTTACTGGAGTATTTTTAATCCTTTTATATAAAAAATCAAGTTGTTCTGGGATGAAAATTACTCCATTAAGTTGGTGAGTTCACGCAAAATAATTTGACAATCCCGCATTTTTATCTTTAGGTTCTGAATTTACAATATGTAAATTTACTAATGAAAATAAAAAACTTGTGTTCAACACTCTAAAAGAAAAAGTGGCTAGTTTGACACTTTTTAAGTCAAATCCTAATTTTATTAATAAAACACATACAGTAGTTTTAAAAGTTATGGCAACAACCAACAATACCTCAGATTTAAACAAAATGTTTTCAGATTTGAACAAAATCTAACTATCAGGTTGAAACATACACTCTGTTAACAGGGATTTTTGGCATTAATGGGAAAAATGGGTCAACACAGCAAAGAAGTGCTCACATGCAAAGCAAAACTATTTAAAATATAATCCAAAATACATTGATTCACAAACAAAATGGTGTGAGTTGACTTTTGGTGTACATATGTTTTCAATGTGAATTGGTGATGAAATACACCCAAGCGCGGTGTGTCAAAACTCAATCCAAAAACAAAACAAAATAGCAACTTGCTATGTAAACAAAATCACTCAAATGTTGTGTGCAATGGATTGTAATCAATAATGATACCAAGGTATCTAAAATAGGCCACACAATCTGAAACACAAATTTTAAAAATATTGTGTTGGGTGCTTAATCTGGCAGTAAAATCCGGGAAAATGAGTGGAAATTCTTTTAGGTGTTCTAAAATAGGTGTTGTAAAACCAAAAACAACTAATCAAGAAATAAAAAATCTATAATTGGGATATAGGGAGTGGGAAATATTAATCAAATATCCATATTCAGATAAAAGCAAAAATTAAAATTAAGGAGTAACTTAATTAAGTTTTATTTAGTACTTTATTAAATTGTAAAACAGAAGATACAGAAAAACAGAGTGACAATGCACCTGTTGTGCGCCGCAGTTGCGGTTGCCCCTGCAGGTCAAAAAATAGAGTTAGTGCAACATAAAAGCCTACTCAGGTAGGAGACAGGAGAGGAGAGTTTGATAGTAACACTGCACTGACACAGCTGGTTCAAGGAGCGCAAGATGTTAGGGTGCAGAGCATCAAGCCTTGGGTCCCCAAGCTGACCCAGAAGCCCACCAAGGTTACCATCACAAAAACAGTTAGAAACAAGGAGGTAGAACTTACTTTGTATGCGTTTGATATTGTGTACCAGAACAAGTCAGTCCCGTCAGCCATGCTGGAGAAGGTGAAGCCTTACTTGATACTAGCTATGAGACTTACATCAGTGATGGTAACCAGGAAGAAGACAAGGAGCCTGAGTTCTACAGAACTGATGAGGGACAGCTGGTGTTAAAGAAGGTTGCAGCTTTCTACAACACAGTACCCATGCCTTGCAAGCCTGTCACCAATCAGGATACCAGTTCATCTGAGCCCACTAAGCCTTCCAAGAAGTGCATTCCTGATATCAAATGAATCATCCTGCTCAAGCTAATGCAGGAATCTGGTGATTACAAGGCAGCTGCGGCTCTTGTTGGGGTGGATCCCAAGTACGCCTCCAAGACCTTCAATAAATTCATCAATACTGGCCAAGTCCTTGCCGCGGAGAAATCCTTGCACGTTTCCACCATTATCACCAAGGATGTCAGGATTGACAATTCATTACCCCAGGAAACCCAGGCCCAAGGGTGGGATTCAAATCCTGAACCTAAATTCCTGTGGGCCGCTGGGCCCATAGACCAAGGGCCGGCCTGCCCGCATTTTTTTTGGGATTGAGCCCCTGCAAGCTGAGGCTCCCGCTAAGTCCCAAAGCCAGAATACCTGCACCAGCTTGACCATGGTGGCGCCCAAGGAGGAGCCTCTCAAATTGCCAAATGGAAGCAGAGATGGCTTTCTGTGAATTTCATGAGTTTGAAGTCCTCTCAAGTAACTGATCAAACCCTACTGCCAAAGATAAACCTGGGCTTTGGGCCCAACCCCGTGACCACAGCAAAGAATCAAGAAAATTGAGAGACTAAATTGAACATTCTGACTAATGAGAGAACACCCAGCCAAGGTGCCATTTTTCTTCCCACACCCAGGCCCTCTAGCTGCCCACCCGCACTTTTCCCAATATTTTGATAAAGCCCTGATGGAAAATACTAAGTTTGGAGGCGGAATGCTATATATGCCTATAGATCCTGCACTCAAAACTTATTGCCATTTTTAAATAAAGGTTATGTTACTTTGGCTCTTACAGCTATTGCCATATTTTGTATTTTCCGTCTATCAATTCAGTTTTAGATCTCCTGGCCCTCCTGCCCCACTGCCTGCAGTTTTCTGTCCATCTGGTGCACCCTTTGGGCTTGTTCACTTCACTGATTATCCCTTGAAGCCTGAGTATAAGGATTATACACCAGAGAAAATCCTCAAACTTGACCTGCTAGCCTGCATCCAATCTGCTATTAGATACAACCTCCAAGGCCCGTGAATATTCTTCACCCCAAAACTATTTAGAGGAAAATTCAATTATCTCCCGGCCTACAATATCTATATGGAACTGCCTGTAACACCCAAACCAATGCCAGCCTCTTCACCTGACCTTCCAACCAACCATACCAGCAAGCTTTTTGGAATAGTGTACATCACCCTCACAGGGGTGGTGGACACCATTGTACTGGCTGCCGGCCCATGGTCTTGGGTGGGGAAGTCTGCTTCCTATCTTCTAAAGTTAGCTCCTCTCTTGTGGTGGGAGCTGGCTGCAAAACCCCAGCCCAAGTTACCCCCAGAAACAGTGGGCCAGCTGCCCGAGACTGAGTCCCTGACATTATGGCAATCTTTTTAAAACCTGATACCCTGAGCCCCAAGATGTTGGTATTTCTTGGGGCATCTTGTATGCTTTTGTTATTGATAATCACTTATTACACCTATAAGATGATCATGAACCTGATCTCTTCCATGTGGAAGAATGCAAACCCAAACAACCTGAAAAGAACCAACACCACTGCCACCAATACCAAAAAGCCCTCCTCCCAAGTGCAAAATGTAATTGTGAACCAATCCCTCACCAAGGTTGAGATGCCCCAGATGGGGAAGCTCACACTTGAGGAAGCCCAACGTGCCATGCCAGTCCTCCGCTTGCATTTCCTGACCAATGCCCCCTCCTACACCAGCAACACTGAGAAGGTACTGGGGGTCACTTTCATGCTCTCTGAAGACGCTCTATACTGGTTCAGCAAAGCCACAGCAGAAGATGTAGAATTATGTTTGGACTATGACAAGTTTGAGGCTGAGTTAATGGCAACTGGGGAGAATCACAACACCAGATACTACGCCCTGAACTCCTAGCTAGAAATCCACCAAGGCTCCCAACTCATTCAGGCATACATTTCTGAATTCCTTAAACTGAAGATCTGCACTCAATTTGAGGACAAATTATCAGCCATCTTATTCCAGAAGGGGGTGAACCCAGTCATGAAGAACATGTTGAGACACCACTCCCCACTCTTGGTTTAGAGGAGCTGGCTCCCCTGTGCAAGGGCCTCAGCATGAATCAAGAGAATTCTGGGCCCTCCCAGATCCACCAAACCCAAGCTACCACACCCCAAAGAGGGGGAGACTCCTGAGGAACTTCAAAGACACTAAAGAGAAGGACTCTTTTCCACTGCCATGAAGCAGGGCACTTGACAGAGCCTGCCCTAAGAAAACCCCTGCTCCTGTCTCTTTGGCCCAAATAAACGCTTCTTCCCAGTCTTATAAGTTCATCCTAGTATCTGTTAATGTTGGAGGACAGATCCAAAAACTAAAGGTGTTCATTGACACTGGAGCAGATGAGATTTTCATTGACACTGACTTAGCCCAGGAACTAGGCCTGTTTGTCTCTGAGAATTGTTTACAGATCATCTTGGGAAACATCACCAAGGATACAGGATACAAATGTGAACAAGAACTGCCCTTGGTAAAGGAAACAACACATACCCATCATCTTTCATCTTGTTGAAAGGCCTACCACACCCCATCATTCTTGGGGACTCCTGATCAGACAGGAATGGCCTCATCCTCAACTACCAAGAACAGAACATCACCTTAGGTGATAAGGGTACCCGCAACACTGTTCCCTTTCACACAAATCCCAAGGAACCCACCCAAAGGCTCATGACCATACAGATTGAACCAAGTGTGGGCATCCTCCCTGCTTCCCTAGGAAAATGAACCCACGTATTCAGCAAAGAGGCAGCCACCTGTCTCCTAAAACACACCAAGTATGATCATTATATTGACCTCCTACCTGGCACTGAACCCAAACATGGACCTATCTATAGCTGCAACCACAAGGAGCAGCTGGCTCTCAAGGCATATATCAAAGACATACCAAGAATAGCTTCATCTGCGTGTCCAAGAGCCCTTGTTTGTCACTAATGCTGTTTGTGGGCAAGAAAGACGGTGGCATGCGCCTGTGCATTAATTATCAGAAATTAAACAGGATAACTTAAAGAATTGCTACCCCATACCTAACGCTGACAACTTGTGCAATGTGCTGGCAGGCGTCCAGGTGTACTCCAAGATTGACCTTAGAAATGTGTTCAACCAAATTCAAATCAAAGAGGGCAACAAATACAAAACAGCATTCAAGACCAGGTATGGACTCTAAAAATACCTGGTGATGCCATTTGGACTATGTAACTCCCCTAGCACCTTCCAGCACATGATAAACACAGTATTGAGCAAATACCTTGACCAGTTCTGTGTGGCCTACCTCAACAACATCCTCATCTACAGCAAGACCCACAAAGAGCACTTACTCCACCTAGATCTAATCCTGAACAAACTCTCCCAAGCCAACTTATACGCAAAGCTCAAGAAGTGTGAGTCCTTCCAACCAGAAGTGGAATTCCTGGGCTATGTAGTGAAAACTGGAGGGTTTGCAATGGCCCAGGATAAAGTGGACGCTGTGACCTCCTGGCCAACCCCCAAATGCAGAAAAGACATGAGAAGTTTTTGGGCCTGGCAAATTATTGCAGGGATTTCATCCAAAAAATTTCTCACATCACTCTGCCCCTGACCTGCCTGTGCTCCAACAAGGTTGCCTTTGCCTGGACTCCAGAATGCACCACCACCTTTGAAACCCTGAAACTTGCCTTCACCTCTGCCCCTGTCCTGGCCATGCCCAACCCCTCCAAGCCATTTGTGCTGGAAACCAACGCATCTGACTTTGCGGTGGGTGGGGTCCTTCTTCAGGAAGGAGGGAATGGTATGCTACATCCTGTAGCATATTACTCAAAGAAGATGCTACCTGTGGAAGGGAACTACCCAATATATGACAAGGAGATGCTAGCCATAATGAAGACCCTCAAACATTGGCGCTGGTACCTCTGTGGCGCTGAATTCCCAGTAAAGGTCCTGACAGACCACAAGAACTTGGTCTATTTCTTCAAACCACAACAGCTCAACCAACGACAAGCAAGATGGGCTTTAGAACTGGCTGACTACACCCTGATCATAGACTACAAGCCAGGAAAGGTGAACGTAGTACCTGACGCCCTGAGTAGAAGAACTGACCTGGCACCCACCCACATAGAAACTTGCAACCACAACACTCAAGTACTCTTGGACCCAGCTAGCCTAGGCATACACCTGGGATTGATGAAGATCAGGGCCAGCAAACCAGAAGTACTGAAGGCCCAATCACTTGAAAAATTCACCAAAACCATGATTGCCAACCTTTCAAAATCCTTGGATAGCTCCCATTACCAAAAAGGCTACTCATTGAAGGGAACAACACTAATGCTGCACAACAGAATCTTTGTGCCAGAAGGAAGCATCAGGACCAACATCTTGAGAGATTATCACAATTCTGAGATGGCCAGTCACCCAGGGAGACTCAAGACCCTCCAGAGCATTAGAAGGAACTTTGCCTGGCCAAAGATGGACCAAGAAGTAAGCGTGTACCTGAAAGGATGTGAGACCTGTGGACAAACCAAACCCCGCAGAAACAAACCTGAAGGACTTCTAAGACCCTTGGATATACCTGCTGGACCCTGGAGATCCGTTTCCATGGACTACATTGTCAAATTGCCCCTGTCCCTCTCCTTCAACGCAATCCTGGTCATGGTAGACTGCTTCACCAAGATGGCATACTTTGTACCAACCACCACTAATTGCACAGCAGCAGAGACAGCCCAAAACTTCCACGACCGCATCCTCACCCAACACAGGACGCCTAAGGAAATCATCACAGACAGAGGACCCCAATTCACGTCAAACTACTGGATGCAAGTGATGAAAGACTTGGGAATCAAGCGGTGTATATCTACCTCCTACCACCCGCAGACTGACGGCCAAACCAAAAGAGTAAACCAGATCCTAGAACAATACCTCCAATGCTATGCCAATGCCAACCAGGACAATTGGGCCAACATGCTTTCCATGGCCCAGTTTGCATACAATAGTAAAGACCACGCCTCCACTGGGATGTCTCCGTTTAAAGCCAACTACAGTTTTGACCCCACCTGGGATCCCAAGATTGGCAAGAAGGAAACTAACACCACTGGACATTCCTGGGTTGAGCAGATCCACGACACACAAAAAACATGCTTGATCAACCTGAACCGCGCAGTGCAAACCTACAAAGCCTTTGCCAACCAAAAACAAACACCAGGCCAACCCTTGCAAGTTGGGGATGAAGTATACCTGGACTCTTGCAATGCGCTCCTACATGTGCCCTGTAGGAAGCTAGCTCACAGAAGAAGTGGCCCTCACAAGATCACCAAACTAATTAGAGAAGTTGCTTATAAGCTAGACCTACCGCCTTCTGGAAGATTCATGATGTATTTCACCAATCCCTGTTGTTTAAAAAGGATGGGAACTTGCTCCCCCACCAACGGCTTAAGATAAACCCCCCGCCCCTCCAAATAGGCCGCGTTGAAAAATACAAAGTTGAATACATACATGGTGACAGGATCCACTACCAGAAACCCCAGTACTACATCAAATGGAAAGGAAACCTGCTAGAAGAAAGTCCATGGGAACCACTGAGCAACCTAGCTAATGCCCAAGGAGCTGTCCAACTCTATCTGAACAAAAAGGACCGGAAGAGAGGGCCCTTGGGGAAAGAAGGGGATGATGTCAGGATTGACAATTCATTACCTGGGAAACCTGGGCCCAAGGGTGGGATTATAATCCTGAACCTACATTCCTGCGGGCCGCTGGGCTCATGGACCAAGGGCCTGCCCGCCTGCGTTTTTTTGGGATTGAGCCCCTGCAAGCTGAGGCTCCTGCTAAGTCCCAAAGCTAGAATGCCTGCACCAGCTTGACCATGGTGGCACCCAAAGAGCGGTCTATCAAATTGCCTAATGGAAGAAGAGATGGCGCCTCTGCAAATTTCATGAGTTTGAAGTCCTCTTAAGTAACCAATCAAACCCTACTGCCAAAGATAAACCTGGGCTTTGGGCCCAACCTTGTGACCAAAGCAAAGAATCAAGAAAATTGAGTGACCAAATTGGATGTTCTGACCAATGAGAGAACACCCAGCCAAGGTGCCATTTTGCCGCTCCCACACCCAGGCCCTCTGGCTGCCTGCCTGCACTTTTCCCAATATTTTGATAAAGCCCTGATGGAAAATACTAAGTTTGGAGGCGGAATGCTATATATGCCTATAGATCCTGCGCTCAAACCTTATTGCCATTTTTAAATAAATGTTATGTTACTTTGACTCTTACAGCTATTGCCATATTTTGTATTTGCCGTCTATTAATTCAGTTCAAGATCTCCTGGCCCTCCTGCCCCACTTCCTGCAGTTTTCTGTCCATCTGGGGCACCCTTTGGGCCTGTTCATTTCACTGATTATTCCTTGAAGCCTAAATATAAGGATTATAAACCAGAGAAAATCCTTGAACTTGACCCACTAGCCCTCATCCAATCCGCTATTAGATACAACCACCAAGGCCTGCAGATATTCTCCACCCCAAAACTATTTAGAGGAAAATTCAATTATCTCCTAGCCTATAATATCTATATGGAACCGCCTGTAACACCCAAACTGATGCCAGCCTCTTCACCTGATCTTCCAACCAACCATACCAACAAGCTTTTTGGAATAGTGTACATCACCCTCACAGGGGTGGTGGACACCATTGTACTGGCTGCCAGCCCATGGTCTTGGGTGGGGAAGTCTGCTTCCTACCTTCTAAAGTTAGCTCCTCTCTTGTGATAGGACCTGGCTGCAAAAACCCTGGCCCAAGTTACCCCCGTAAACAGTGGGCCAGCCACCTGAGACTGGGTCCCTGACAAATGAGCATAAATGGGTAATCCGCCAGTGGATAACCCGGGATTGCCATCTTGAACTGGCAAATATACAGGTCATGATCAAATCTACCTTTGGGGTTGAGGCCTCAATTTCCTTTTACTACCATCTGGTGAAGGGAATGTGCTTTTCCTGGAAAAAGCTTGGGGTATCTCTATACAATTGAAATAGCCCAACCAATGTTGAGACCTGGAAAAAATACGCTAAGGCGTACACTGTCCTCAAAGCCAAGGGGACAGTTAAATTCTATTACATTGAAAAATCAGCATTTGCCTTGTCTATGTGGAATGCATACAGGTATGTCTCAAAAGGCTCAAATGACGGGGTAGCTTGGCATGCTGCAGTCCGCGCCACAGCATATTCAACGGTGGCTCTCCTTGGTCCAATGGGGGTCAAGCTCTATCAAATGATACTAGGCTCCCACAACAGCCGTACCTTTCTAGCATTCCTCTGATTGATCCAGGAGCACCTGAGGCCCACAAGCCCGGGCTTCACCAATGTAATTGTGCTGGATAATGTTGGTCTCCACAAGATGGCCAATATTCTCAAAGAATTCCTAATGATTGACACAAGCATTGCAGTGGGCCCCCAGCAATTGGCCACATCAAATTTACGCCTTCTCTTCCTCCCTGCTTATTCACCCTTCCTAAATCCCATCAAAGAAGTTTTTGGGTGGCTCAAGCAAGTTGTAAAGCAAGGGACCCCAACTGGGACCAAGGACCTATTTGATTTGCTGCAGGCCAGGATCCACACTCTCCCAACTTAGACTGTGGCCAAATTCTATGGCCACACTGACTCATTTCTCCCCGTGTGCCTTGCCAAACAGCCAATCAATTAAAGGCTTAGTTTGTTCAACTTTTTTGTATTAACTAATTTATTATTTAATATCTATTAATTATCATTTTATATTTAGAATCTTCTAAGCCCAAAAGCACATTTAGTGGGATCATCAATGAAGGTTAGTAATTTATTTATTTTATATTTTTTATAATGGCATCTGAGGCTATATCAAACACTTGATACTTGATTACGTGAATATATTTGTATCACTCTTATCAAATAAATATAAAAATGAGAATAAAAAATTAAATGTAAAATATACAAATTAGGAATATATTTTATTAACATATATTATTGAGCCTTTATAAAAGCTGTCTCTGGGATTTATTTTGCAAAACTTGTTTGCTAAAATAAGAATTAGCAAAATTAATTATAAAAAAGTAATGATTAAAATTCAAATGTAAATTTAAATGTGGAATGATATTTTTTATTAGGTGCGCCTATAGTGAGTCCTTTGGTATGTACCCACCTGGCAATGGAGGTGGCGCACAACCTCCACCGCCACACCGTATACAGAGGATACACCCTAGTTAAAATATTCTTGGCAGCTAGCAAAAGGAGTAAGGTCAGGTGGGGATGTAGGAGCAGCTTCTCTGGCGGGGCTGCAAACCTGTAGATACCATCCAGGACCAGGGCGTCTTGGATTATATAGTTGACTGATTTGTACCTGGGGGGACCTTCTTCCCGTCAAATGAGAGCTGGGCCTTTTCAATCCCAAGAAGACCCTGTCTAGGTCTTCCACGCTGACGCCCATTCCAAAGTAGAAGAGATATCTGAGGTAAACAAGGAGATGAAGCCTTTGTTCAGAAAAGGCTTCTGTAAACTCACACAGCTTATTGTATAGTGAGCATATTTTCTTTTTGTGTTTGGTTTTAGAGAAGGTCAGCTTCATGGCCGCAGGGAGCCCCGTCTCATTGGCGCTCCAGGTCAACCCAAATTCAGCAAGAAGGATTTTTGTCTTCTTTATGGCTGTTGCGTCTGCAATAGCCAATTTCAACACCTCACACCCAAAGTTCTCCAACAGGTAAGACAGGGTGTGCTCCAAGAGATAGCAGAATCAAGCAGCCACATGGGCCTGGCTCATCTCTGGTATATTCTTAAATGGGAGCGCTGCCAGGACGTCCCAACCAAGCTCAATGGAGTTTACCATGTAAACTCTATTGAGGGATATTGGGTCCAGGCAGACAAGTTGGGCATTCTTGTAGGCAGTAACTGCCCACTCAGATGCCCCCTCAGCATGTGTAAGCTCAGCCAATGCCTCCCTAGACATTGGGAAGGACCCGTGAATTCTGTCTTCAAGCTCCTGCACAACAGGGGGGGACAGAAACAGCTGCCTAGCCACATGATTGGCGTAGTTGGCATAAATTTTTTGGGGGAAAAACGGGACCAGGACCTGACGGATTTCACTGTCTATGTTCTCTAAAAAAACAAAAGTATTTACAAATTTTTATTACTTTTATTTTTTATATTATCTTTGTGTGTTTTCTCTTTGCCAGTGGCTTTGCCAGGCTTAGTCATTCTTGGCGCAAGCAATTGCACAGGCAATTCTGTGTCCTTGGTTCTTGTGCACTTTGCAAGTTTGAGGTGGGCATACATCTCAGGATCATCCATCCAGACAGATGGCGCAGAGAGGACAAAAGACTTGAATTGAAGGCCCTCAATCACTGTCTTCTGGACATTTAGAAGGCGTTTAATTGTAGTTTCTGAGGTGTCTGTCATCTTGGCCATAAGTGCCTTGGCAGACACCTTTTCAATCTTGTCCCCTCTAAGGACAGTGGCCTTCACTTTTGCCTTGACCTTGTGGTCAATGTCTTTGATTCTGGCAATTGCCAAGTTGAGATCCTTCAAAAGCTTTTCCAATTCTCTCATTGATTTTTTACTAACCTTTCCATATGTTTTTATAGCTTTTATCACAATAAAATCTGCATTATTCTGATACTGTTGCCTCTTTGTTTATTCCTGTTTGTTTTCATATTACTCCAATATCCCATTTTTTTACCCATTGTGTAGATTTTTTATGCTCAACTTAATATGTGTTGTTTGCTTTGTGTTGGCATTGTTTCCTTAATTGCCATATTATTTTTAGCACCCAAATACTGCGCCTTGTGAAAAAATTAATAACAATTTGGTGATCAGCTAAATTTGAATTAGAAAATTATAGTGTTAACTGTGTTTAGATAAAGTTGTTACTGATCCAAATTCAAAACCTTAATGATAAACTTTAAGCCAATCAGGAGCCAAGTGATAAAGTGATTGTTGTGACATAAAGGGTCATTCAATAATTCTTTGATATATGTGCGCTAATTAATATGATTGGCTGGTTGTTTTGCTATTGTGTGCCATTGCTGCTGTGGCAAGTTGTTGATGGACTAGTGCTAACCCAGCAGCTGATTGAGCACTATTCCATCAACAACTTGCCACAGCAACAATGGCACACAATAGCAAAAAAACCAGCCAATCATATTAATTAGCACACATATATCAAAGAATTATTGAATGACCCTTTATGTCACAACAATCACTTTATCACTTGGCTCCTGATTGGCTTAAAGTTTATCATTAAGGTTTTGAATTTGGATCAGTAATAACCTTATCTAAAAACAATTAATCTATAATTTTCTAATATAAATTTTGACAACCACCAAATTGTTATTAATATTTTCACAAGGCGCAGTATTTAGGTGCTAAAAATAACTGTGTTCTGGATCTAGATACATGGCATAGTAAATGTATGATTTTATAGAAATAAACTGAACATACAGAATAAAACCAACTATAAACAAAGAGAACATGAACAATTGTAATTCAAAATAAAGATAATATAAATTGAAAATGTTTGGCAACATGGAGTCAATTGGGGGCGTGGAAGAGTGATGCCTAGTAGGCAGAATAGTGTGTGTTGGGAATGCTGCCATTCACCATGTTTTGATTTTGCCTTTGATGGGTTATTTTGAGGACAAACTCTCTCTTTTGCTTTTGCCCTTTGAAATGGTCTGGCTCTAAATTAGGAAATTCAATTGTTCAGTTTCCTGATTCTGCACAAATCACTTGCCCCACTCATGCTTATGGTAAGTGATCCTACTGTCCATGTACTGTTTTGTGGTAAAGCTACACAGTATATATTCCATTTCACTTTTACCAATAAAAATTAAGTTCTATTCACATTTTTGTCTTTGTGTCTTCAAGTACTTTGTTGCCTCTCTAGCTATGTCTAGCAGATATTATTCAATCAGGGCCACAAGGTAATTACATAGCCTTCCCTGCCATTCTAACCAAGACTTAGTACAAATCCAATCCTAAGGTTAGGATTCCCTGTTGTGTATCTGTGCCGTGCCACAGGTCACTACAGTGGTGGAGGGAAGGCGTAGAGCCGGTGCTTGCCTGGGGAGTCTGTGATTGGGTGGATGGGGATGGAAGTTGGGGGGTATGGTGGCAGGGGTGGAGGCAAGAGGATTTCACGTGATGGCTGCCATATACCACTCATTGTACTCCTCATCAGTCATTGTTGTGATTGGCTGGTAGGTAACAGTGGCACAGGGTGAGAGGCGCTTGTCTTTCTGTGATTAGTTGCCCATATTCACATGGAAAACTATCTGTGCAAACAAGTCAGCCACTATTTGGCAACCAAAGAGAAAATCATGGTCAAGGACCCCAAGATAGAGGTCATTGAAAGCCTGAGGGCAGCGCTCCCAGAGTGTAGCTCCGATGTTGAAGAACACAACATCTGCCAGATAAATGTCAGCGTGGCCAGCAGGGTAGACTGAGGCCTGGTGCTCAAGTCCCTGGATGGCCTCAAGGGCAGTGGAGCCACTCTCCATCTGGTGGCGCAAGAAAACCTGGTACTTAAAATTTGAGCCATCTGTCAGAATTGACACTTCTTCACCCCAGGAAATCCGGTCCCAAGGGCAGGATTTGAACCCTGAACCTGGATTCCTGCAGACCGCTGATCCCATGAACCAAGGGCCCGCCCGCCTGCATATTTCTGAGATTGAGTCCCCGCAAGCTGAAGCCCCTGCTAAGTCCCAAAGCCAGAATACCAGTGCAGGTTTGATTATGATGGTGCCAGAAGAGGAGCTTCTCAAATTGCCTAATGGAGGCAGAGAAAGTTCCTATGTGAACTTCATGAATCTGAAGTCCTCTCAAATGACCAATCGAATTCCTCTGCCAAGAGAAATCACAGGCTTTAGGCCTGAACACGTGACCATAGCCAAAAATCAAGAAAATCAAGTTACCATTTTGGACAGTCTGGCCAATGAGAGAGCGCCCTGCCAAGGTGCCATTTTGCCGCTCACACACCCGGGCCTCCTGGCCACCCGCCTGTACTTTCCCCAATATTTTGATGAAACCATCATGAGAAATACTAAGTTTAAAGGCCAGATTCTATATATACCTATAGATTCTGCGCTCAAACCTTATTGCCATTTTTAAATAAAGGTTATGCTAGTTTGGCTCACACAGCTATTACTGTTTATTGTATTTGCCATCTATCAAATCAGCTCCAGATTTTAGGGTTCTCCTGTCCCACTGCCCATCAATTCCTGTCCTCCAGGTGCTCCCTTTGGCCTGATCCATTTCACAGAATATCATATGAAGCCCAAATACAAGGACTATACCCTAGAAAGAATACTCAAACTTGACCCCCTGGCCCAGATACAATCAGCTGTCAGATACAACTTCCAAGGCCTGTTAATTTTCTTAACTCCCAAGCTGTTTAGAGGGAGATTCAACTACCTTACCGCTTATTACGTCCACATGGAGCCGCCTGTGACCCCAAAACCTATGCCTGCTTCCTCCCCAGATCTCCCTACTGACCACACAGGTAAGTTGTTTGGGATTGTGTACATCACTCTCACAGGGGTGGTGGACACCATTGTACCGGCTGCTGGCCCATGGTCTTGGGTGGGGAAGTCTGCTTCCTACCTTCTAAAGTTAGCTCCTCTCTTGTGGTAGGCCCTGGCCGCAAAACCCCAGCCCAAGTTACCCCTGGAAACGGTGGGCCAGCTGCACAAGACTGGGTCCCTGACATTATGGCAATCTTTTTAAAACCTGATACCCTGAGCCCCAAGATGTTGGTATTTCTTGGGGCATCTTGTATGCTTTTGTTATTGATAATCACTTATTACACCTATAAGATGACCATGAACCTGATCTCTTCCACATGGAAGAATACAAACCCAAACAACCCAAAAAGAACCAACACCACTACCACCAATATCAACAAGCCCTCCTCCCTAGTGCAAAATGTAATTGTGAACCAATCCCTCACCAAGGTTGAGATTCCCCAGATGGGGAAGCTCACACTTGAGGAAGCCCAACACGCCATGCCAGTCCTCCACTTGCATTTCCAGACCAACACCCCCTCCTACACCAGCAACACTCAGAAGGTACTGGGGGTTGCTTCCATGCTCTCTGGAGACGCTCTAGACTGATTTGGCAAAGCCACAGCAGAAGATGTAGAATTATGTTTGAACTATGCCAAGTTTGAGGCTGAGTTAATGGCAACTGGGGAGGATTGCAACACCAGATACTACACCCTGAACTCCTTGCTAGAAATTCGCCAAGGCTCCCAACCCATTCAGGCATACATTGACAAATTCTTTAAACTGAAGATCCACACTCAACTTGAGGACAGATTAGCAGCCATCTTATTCCAGAAGGGGGTGAACCCAGTCATGAAGGACATGTTGAGACACCACTCCCCACTCTTGGTTTAGAGGAGCTGGCTTCCCTGTGCAAGGGCCTCAGCATGAATCAAGAAAATGTCAATGCTGACCAGCATTGCCAGACCCAGACCCCCACACCCAACAGAGGGGGAGACCCCTAGGAACTTCAAAGACACTATAGATAGGGACTCTGCTTCACTGCCACAAATCAGGGCACTTGGCCATAGCCTGCCCTAAGAAAACCCGTGTCCCCTATTTCTTTGGACCAAATAAACGCCTCCTTCAGTTTTACAAATTTATCCTAGTATCAGTCAACATCAAAGGAACAATCCAAAGATTGAAGGCATTCATAGACACAGGAGCTGACAAAAGCTTTATTGACGCTGATCTAGCTCACAAGCTAGGCCTAACTGCTTCTGAAAACTGCTTACAGATCATCATGGGAAACATCAAAGGATCAAGGCTACAAATGTGAACAAGAACTGCCCCTAGTCATAGGGGAAAATATGTTTCATCATCCCTCATCTTACTGAAGGGTCTACTTCACCCCCTAATCTTGGGAGACTCCTGGTCAGACAGGCATGGCCTCATCCTCAACTACCAAGAGCAGAACATCACCTTGGGAGACAAAGGGAACCCCAACACTGTACCCTTTTGCACCCATCCAGAGGGACTTGTCCAAGGACTCATGACTATACATTTAGAGCTCAGCGTGGGAGTCTTACTGGCATCCCAAGAGAAATGGAACCATGTATTCAGCAAGGAAGCTGCAACCCAACTCTCTGAACACTCAAAATACAAACACACCATTGACCTCTTACTTGGTACCAAACCCAAACATGGCCCTATCTATAGCTGCAACCACAAAGAACAAATAGCACTGAAGGCCTACATCAAAGACATGACCAAGAAAGACTTCATTTGTGTGTCCAAGAGCCCTTGTTTGTCCCCATTGTTTTTTGTGGGGAAGAAAGACAGGGGAATGCACCCATGTGTCAACTATCAAAAACTAAACAACATTACAATCAATAACCACTACCCTATCCCCAACGCTGACAATTTGTGCGGCGTATTGACTGGAACTCAAGTGTATTCCAAAATTGACCTCTGCAATGCATTCAAACAGATCTGCATCAAAGAGGGTAATGAGTACAAGACTGCATTCAAGACACACTATGGTCTTTACAAGTACCTATAATGCCATTTGGTTTATGCAATGCCCCCAGTACCTTTCAGAGTATGATAAAATTGGTTTTGGGCAAGTTACTGGACCAATTCTGTGTGGCCTACCTTGACAACATCTTGGTCTATAGCCAGAACCACCAGGATCACTTAGCTCACCTGCACCAGATAATGGACCAAATTTCTCAGGCAAACATCCATGTAAAGCTCAAGAAATGTGAGTTCTTCCAGCCAGAAGTGGAATTCCTGGGTTATGTTATTAAGACTGTTGGGTTTGCGATGGCACAGGATAAGGTGGAGGCATTGATGGCCTGGCCTGTGCCCAAATGCAGGAAAGAAGTGAGAAGTTTCCTGGTCCTGGCTAACTACTGCCAGGATTTCATCAAAAAATTCTCGGATCACGCTACCCCTGATCTGGCTCTGTTCAGACAAGGTCCAATTTGTATTATCCCCAGAATGCTCTATGGCTTTTGAGACACTTAAGACTGCCTTTACTTCTTCTCCAGTGTTGGCAATGCCAGACCACTCCAAACCCTTTGTTTTGGAAACCAACACGTCCAACTTTGCGGTGGGTGGGGTCCTTCTTCAGGAAGGAAGGGATAGTATGCTACATCCTGTAGCACATTATTCCAAGAAGATTCTGCTGGCTAAAGCAAACTACCCCATTTACAATGAGGAAATGCTAGCCATAACAAAGACACTGAAACACTGGCGCAGATACCTATATGGCACTGAGTTCCCAGTCAAAGTCCTGACAGATCATAAAAACCTTGTCTATTTCTTTAAGCCAATACAGCTGAACCATAGGCAAGCTAGATGTGCCCTTGAACTGGAAGATTATGTCCTCACAACTGACTGTAAGCCTAGAAAAAATAATGTAGTCCCAGACGCACTAAGTAGAAGAGCTGACCTGATCCTCACCCACATAGAGACTTGCAACCACAACACCCAAGTCCTCCTAGACCCAGAAAGCTTGGGCATTCACCTGGGATTGATGAAAATTAGAGCCAGAAAACCAGAAGTGCTAAAGGCCCAAGCACTCAAAAAATTCACCAAGATCATGATCTCTGACCTTGCCAGATCCCTGGACAGCACCCACTACCAAAAAGGCTCAAGACCCTCCGGAGTATCAGAAGGAACTTTGTCTGGCCAAAAATGAACCAAGAAGTAAGCACCTACTTGAAGGGATGTGAAACTTGTGGTTGCACCAAAACCCTTAGAAACAAACCTGAAGGACTGCTAAGACCCCTGGATATACCCTGCATACCTTGGCAATCTGTGTCCATGGACTAAATTGTGAAACTACCCCTGTCCCTCTCCTTTAATGCAATTCTGGTCATGGTAGACCTCTTCACCAAGATGGCTTACTTTGTTCCAACCACCACCCCGTGCACAGCTGCAGAGACAGCCCAATATTTCCATGACCACATTCTCACCCAACACAGAACACCAGAGGAAATCATCACAGACAGAGAACCACAATTCACTTCAAACTACTGGACACAGGTGATGAAAGACTTGGGAATCAATTGCTGTGTATCCACCTCTTACCACCCACAGACCAATGGCCAAACAGAAAGGGTGAACCAGATCCTTGAACAATACCTCCAATGCTATGCCAATGCCAACCAGGATAAATGGGCCAACATGCTCCCCATGGCCCAGTTTGCTTACAACAGCAAAGACCACGCCTCCACAGATATGTATATGTTCAAAGCCAACTATGGGCTTGATCCTACCTGGGACCCCAAGATTGGCAAGAAGGAAACCAACTCCACTGGATGTTCCTGGGTTGAACTGATCCTCAACACACAAAAAACATGCTTAACAAACCTGAACCGTGCAGTGCAAACATACAAAGCCTATGCCAACCTCAAACGCACTACAGGCCCACCTTTGCTAGTTGGAGATGAAGTATACTTGGACTCCCAAAACGTACCCCTACATGTGCCCTGTAGGAAATTGGTTCAACAAAGAAGCAGCCCCCATAAAATCACCAAGCTAGTGGGGAAAGTTGCCTACAAGCTGGACCTACCCCCTCCTAGAAGATTCATTATGTGTTCCACCGCTCTCTGCTATTTAAAAAGGATGGGAACTTGCTTCCTCATTAACGGCTTAAGGTGGCCCCCCACCCATCCAAACAGGCCGCTACAAAGAATATGAAGTCAATTATGTACATAGCAACAAAACTCATTATCAAAAGCCCCAGTACTATGTCAAACAGAAAGGATACCCAATAAAGGAAATCACTTGGGAGCCATTGAGTAACCTAAACAATGCCCAGGAAGCTTTCCAACTCTACCTGAACAAAAAAGACAGGAAGGATGGGCTTTTGGGGGAAGAAGGGGATGATTTCAGGATTGACAATTCTTCATCCCTGGAAACCCAGTCCCAAGGGCAGGATTTGAACCCTGAACCTGGATTCCTGCAGGCCACTGATCCCATGAATTGAGGGCCCGCCCGCCCATGTATTTCTGAGACTGATT
Source organism: Entomophthora muscae (assembly GCA_014839935.2). Lineage (NCBI taxonomy): Eukaryota > Fungi > Entomophthoromycota > Entomophthoromycetes > Entomophthorales > Entomophthoraceae > Entomophthora > Entomophthora muscae. The sequence continues at coordinate 149,639 of QTSX02000901.1, forward strand.
CCCCGTAAGCTGAAGCCTCTGCTAAGTCCTAAAGCCAGAATACCAGCGCAGGTTTGATTATGATGGTGCCAGAAGAGGAGCTTCTCAAATTGCCTAATGGAGGCAGAGAAAGTTCCTCTGTGAACTACATGAATCTAAAGTCCTCTCAGATGATCAATTGAATTCCTCTGCCAAGAGAAATCACAGGCTTTAGGCCTGAACCTGTGACCACAGCCAAAAATCAAGAAACCAATTTGGACAGTCTGACCAATGAGAGAGTGCCCAGCCAAGGTGCCATTTTTCTGCTCCCACACCCAGGCCTCCTGGCCACCTGCTTATACTTTTCCCGATATTTTGATGAAACCATCATGAGAAATACTAAGTTTAGAGGCAGGATTCTATATATACCTATAGATTCTGCGCTCAAACCTTATTGCCATTTTTAAATAAAGGTTATGCTATTTTGGCTCTCACAGCTATTACTGTGTATTGTATTTGCCATCTACTAAATCAGCTCCAGATCTTCTGGTCCTCCTGTCCCACTGCCCATCAATTCCTGTCCTCCAGGTGCTCCCTTTGGCCTGGTCCATTTCACAGAATATCATATGAAGCCCAAATACAAGGACTATACCCTAGAAAGAATACTCAAACTTGATCCCCTGGCCCAGATACAATCAGCTGTCAGATACAACTGCCAAGGCCTGTGGATTTTCTTAACTCCCAAGCTGTTTAGAGGGAGATTCAACTACCTTCCCACTTATGACGTCCGCATGGAGCCGCCCGTGACCCCAAAACCTATGCCTGCTTCCTCCCCAGATCTCCCTACTAACCACACAGGTAAGCTGTTTGGGATTGTGTACATCACCCTCACCAAGGTGATTGACACTATAATCCTGGCCGCTGGCCTGTGGTCTTGGGTGGGGAAGTCCTTTTCCTACCTTTTCAAGTTAGCACCTCTCTTGTGGTGGGCTCTGCCCTCAAAAATCCTGGCCCAAGTTATCCCTGAAAACAACGGGCTGGCCATCCACAATTGGTTCTCTGACACCATCCCAGGATTCAAGTAATCCACTGAGGATGTGGCTGTACTTGTAGCCATTGGTGAAATCAGGAATTTTCTGATAGCAGACAAAACCCTTGGCTGAAAAGCCAGAAACGCATCAATGAACATCCCCTTCTTGACCTTCTTCCTCCCTTTTTGGGTGGCGGCTTTTCCTTGGGTGCCAAAATTGTCAAAAGCTATTGATAGCTTATAATAGGAGACAAGCATGACATCATCTGACAAACTTGTCAGGCATTAGACCAGGGTGGATTTGATGGTGGGATAATATGGGGAATCTTCAGCGCCATCCCATTGGTTGCCAGCAAAATTGGTAAGAATCTATATTGGAGCCACCTTTCCATGCATCCAGAGCTTCACCATGCACTCAGACACCCAAATGCCATGATGCACAAGTGGCTTCTGGACCTGGGTCAAGGGAAGCTTGGGGTCCTGCTAGAGGAGGTCAAGCATGATTGGGTAGGCCTTGTTATTTGGGACTTGGGGGCCTTCTTGGGCTTCTTGGCTGTCCCAATCAGATTCCCCTTGTTCATTAAGTTATTGAATTCCTGCATGATGGTAGCCCAGGTAAATTGCAATTGGATAGCAATCTGTTCCCAGGACAGACCTTGCAAGTTCAGCGCCACAATTTCCTGAAGAATCTGAGCAGTAATTATTCTGTGTTTGGGGTGCTGGGCCAGGGGAGCTGAAGCCTGATTGGCTGTAGTGGGGAAGGTTGGCTTATGGCAAGAAGCTGTTCTGCAATGAGGTTGCCATCCTGATTGGTTGGTTGGTGGGCAGCTTGTGCGGGGGTGGGTACGGGAGCAGGGGCAGAGCTAGACACTACGTGACTACTGAACAAGTCAAAGCCATATGGGTTGGGGGTCAGGTATAGGTTGGCTTCCTTGTTACCTGCCTGAAAGGCTTGGGTATAAACGCGTGCTTCCACACCCTGAACCTTGACTCCATTAAAGCTAGCTTGGCTGCTTCTTTGGTTGCTGGTTCTGTCAATAATGTTGCTAGTAAAAACCATTGTAAAAAACCTATGATAAAATCACTAAAAGTAGAAGCTTAAAATTATATAATTTATTTTTATTTTTATCATCATTCCATATTTGGAAAGTTATCAAGACCTTTATACACAAATAAGGATCCATGAAAATGAATAAAATGCCTCTGTTTCTAAATTGGATAGCTGTTGATTGGCTGCTAAATTGTTATTTTTCTATTTTAGGCTGATCATACTACACATCTTGTGTGACTTTATTTTTGTTTTGTGCTTTTGGAATCTTTCTTCTAGAGTGCTCAAATTTTGTTTCATTTTAGTCCTTCTGTTGGTGCCTCACACGAATCCTGATGGGATTATAATATACTCTGGAACAGCATTCATTCATCTCACTTGTTGCGTCAGTTCATTTTGTTTGTGGTTTAAACAACACTGTTTGATATTTGATATAATTTTGTATAATGGGCTAGTGAAATTTTGTTTTTGGTTTGAAAGTTAATTTATTAACCAAAAATATTTGAATTATTTGAATCCTGAATCTTGCGCAACTTGGATTTTGTTCAAATCTGAAATAATTTTGTTTAAATATGAGGTATTTTTGGTTGTTGATATAGCTTTTAAAACCACTATATGTGCTTATATAATTTTATTATTTACTATTATATATTTATTATTAGTGATGAGGAGTGCTTTTTGGGGAAGCTTCAAATATGGAATTGAGAAAGAAGAGAAGTATATTTTATTGGATAATACTTTAGACTTATATAGCTTTGGCTGTGGCAGAGATTTAGTTGGATCAAGCCTAGGGGTTGGTCATGTGCGGGATGAGTTCAAGTCACTGGATACCTGGACAGTTATGTGATATTGCTTGGTTTCCATTTCTGGTATGTCAAACTGTATATTGGAGGGCACCAAATTGGGCAATGACAGGATGTTAAGTGAGTTGGCAGTAGCCAGAATACTTGTACATCCAGATCCTCAACAACTAAAATAATTTTGTTTATGAATCCACATATTTTGGTTTTTATTTAGAATATTTTATTTGTAATATTAGTACTTTAGTGTTGTGTTGACCCATTTTGTCTATTAACGCCCTAAATTCCTGTTAACCAAGTGTATATTTTAAACCAATAGTTGGAATTTGCTTAAATCTGAACCCATTTTGTTTAAATCTGAAGTATTTTTCTTATTGCCATAGCCTTTAAAACTACTGTAATATAGATTGTGTGGTGTGGATTTCTTTACTTTTTGCCTTATAAAGTTAAAAGGGATAAATAAATAATAGTATAAAAACAGTTATTTATTTTTGGGTTTTGTGAATTAATTAATTCAGGCTGTTTCAATTTTTTCTTAGAGTTTTGATTAGATGTGCAAAGATCTGACAGGTTTTACATTCAACTTCAATGGTAGCATTATTTTCATAAATAGTGCTATATCAATTTCCACACATTATGGATATTATCACTTGACATATTATGATTGAAATAACATGTCAGGTTGTTCTCTCTCTGTCCTAATAGTGACTGATTGTCATTCTAAAAGACTATGCAAGATTTGATTTCCACCAAATAAATATTAATTTTATCCACACTTGTGTTGGTTTATATATATATTGGTGCACTCTCCTTGCTTTAAAAAAAGGTTACTGTATCTCTTCTTCTCAGGAATTAAGGTACCAACTATTAATTTACCCTGAAAGCCAATCGCTGGCTAGCTCAAACTTCAAATTTTTTGTGATAAAGATTTTGCATTGTATTGTCTTGGATGTGCCCTAAGACTCAAACACAACAGTGGGAATAGAATCTAGACATCTATCAATAAAGAGCTCAGAATAACCATATAAATCATTTAACTTCTCAGCTGAGAGATCATATGATCCCACCTCTAGAAATCAAACAGGGCCTCAAGTATATCTTGAGCGCCATACTTGATATCTTTATTGAGCACCCAGAAACTTCTTCAATTTGGTTCAGGGAAGACAAGTACACAGGGGGAATAGGAGATTCACATGATCTGTACCCAACCAGCTTTTGCAAATTGGGATACCAGTGCCAACTACAGTGAATTCATTGTCAGCCTTTATTACTTTGTGGAGCTCCAAGTTAACTAAAGAAATTATGTTGGTGAAACCACTGCTGTTTCTTCTAAGATGATCATTGACATTTTGGAAAAAGTTCAGAAATGCGCCACTGTTGTAGGAGCCCTTAATCATCTTGTGGGCTTCAATGCCCTTTGAACTGAGGATTTCAACCATGAAATAGACTGAACCATGAATTGATGCTCTTGGGATGCTCTGGTGTGGATGCCCTTTTCTACATACCCATATGAGTTACTGAGGGACCAGGTGAAAGACAATTGTCATTATAAAAAAGTGGAAATTTGCATTGCCCTTAAGTGTAGTGTACATCTCAATGCATTTGCAGTGGTGTCAAAATTTTGGAATCTTGAAGAATCTTTATTATTATATATGGTCATGGTCTGATAGGGGAATTTTATGAAGACAATTTAAGCTACCAGTTGAGGCTAGACAAAACAGAATGGAAGCCAACTGTTCAATACAAGAGATGGTATACAAAAGGGATTCTTTGTGCAGAAGACGCAGCACTGGCAAAGGCATTCACCAAGAGATCCCACAAGAACTAATGTAATATAGTCTAGTCTTAGATGATACTTCTAGCTGGCAGATTATTAGTGATATAGGCATAAACAGATCATCTATTTTATACCCAAGGTACAGTAGTTTTCAAAGCTATGGCACTAAGCAAAAAACTGAGATTTAAGAAAAATAACTCATCTGTAAGCAAAACAACTTGGATTTAAATGAAATGAAACCAGATGTAAACAAAATTAAAAAGCACCAGAATTATATTGATTTATAATAGATTTGGGATTAAGCCTATTTTTCTGAGATATGTTGATTACATTTACATCAAAGTTGATTTCACTTACAGATGAGTTTTTCTGCTTAGCATCATAGCTTTGAAAACTACTGTATTGTGTGATTTTCTTTCTACCTTTCTTTTTGGAAGAGGATTTATTTATAGTTTTTTGACAACCTCTTAGCAGGATGACATCTGAAACTTCTAGCTCTAAATAAGTCAGCCCATATTCTTTCAGGCAGCCAGTATTAATCCCAGGGCTAGGCATCCATGCTACAGAAGCATGGGATTTACAGTTCTTGGGAAATACTTTATTCTCTAGATTATTCCAAAAAGGCATGAGAACTCTATTAGATGTGTCCAATTTAATGTGAACAGGATCAGGTTATTGGGTTAAATGGAAATAGTTGTTGTCCTGGCAGTAATTTGACCTTTCTTATTTGGACAATACTCTGACCTATTGCCAAAGGTCAGCAGAATAGTGTTGACTCACTATATTAGAATATCCTGAGATAGGATTTGGCCATATCTCAGTCTAGCTTTATCTAGCCAATCAGTAGTTGACCTTGGATCTGGATCAGGTTTGAACTATTGAAGCTATTATTAGGTGCTTCAATTAGTCTAATCTATCAATAGAATAGATCTTGATTCTATCTTAGTTGATGGGCAGGATGATGTCTAGGCATTGAATATCTAATGTTCAGAGGAGATGATGGGCCAGTTAACCCATAGTACTTAGAATTTCTAGCAGGTAGATCTCAATATTAGATGAGCTATTTTTATTGCATGAAAATACCCCAAGTTTTTCCCACAAGAAGCAGAGCCCTCTAACAACTTGGTGAAAATAAGAGGCAGATGTGTCAATATTGAATGTGAATTTAAACATGACCTGTATATTTTCCAGTTTGAGATGTCAAAGTTTGCTTAGTCTACTAATGTATCACATATTTGTGTTTATTTTTTATAACTTTTGCCAGTTATTTGGGTTTCTTTATTGGGATAATTTAACCAGGTTTTCTTTATACTCAGTGCAGTAATTTCAAACCTGTTGAGTTAAACAAAAAAATCTCAGTCTAAAAACAAAAACAACTCATTCTAAAAGCAAAATCAAAGTGGATCCAAATCTATTGTAATTTAATATAAGTTCCTTGATTTTTGATTTTGCTTTTAGAATGAGTTGTTTTTGTTTTTAGACTGAGATTTTTTGTTTATCTCAACAGGATTGAAAACTACTGTATAAGTGATTAGCCAATTTTGGAGATCTTTGCAGCCTTTTGGTAGGTAGGCATGTGCTTTATTAGATTGATGAATGTAACATGCTTGTTGCTGAATGCGCTGTTGGCTGCTTCAGCAACATACATACAAGGACTCTGTTAGTGAGCCCTCTAAGATACAGACTGCCTCAGTGCTATCTTCTAGGCGCGCTTGCTTGTTGCTTGGGCTGTGTAATATTTTGCATTAAAGTAAATAAAAATTACTATTATTTTTCATTGTTATATTTTGAACTTTCTATACTATTTTTGATATCAAATTTCTCTCTCTTGTTGTCATATGATTGATTTATGTGTATTGTGTTCCTATATTTGGCCAAAATGGTCTCAAGTTTGTTATTTTGATCAAGTTTAAGTCATTGCTTTAATTTTGCGCATTTTTTGCATACAAAAATGTAAATAAAAATGATTTTCTAATAGTTGTTTATATTTTATGTATTTATTGAGCCAACTTAGCAATGAGATAGTGTTGACTATGTCTTGTTTATATTTTGGTTTTGTGCGTTGTGAATTTGATTAGCTATTGCTCTGGTCTTTGTGTGTGTTTTGCTTTATAGCGTGCAACTTTTGTGCAGCCGGCTCAAAACATAGTAAACATGAGTGAAAATAGGATATACATAAGTTGCTTTGTTTGTATTTTGAGATCCTGATCTTATTACATGACTAGGATGTGCTGTGTGATTGATATACATGTTGTGTATCTGGTTTGACCTGCCTATTAACACCTAAATCTCTGTTAATGTTACCAAATTATAGCTTAATGTTATGGCTTGTTCTATGTGCAACTTTAGTTTGCTCTGAGCCAACTTTGGTTTGTCTCTCTCGACAGCTCTGAAAATGACAGTAGGAAAAAAGTGAAAGGTACCAAGAACTAAATTATACTAGATTCATAATATGATGTTAGTTACCCACAGCAAGGATGTAGGCACACTGGAAGCTTAAAAGGAAAATCTGTTTAAAAAAGTATAGAGGTTTGGGATGGGCTCAAGTACACTAGAGCCTTCATTTATGCCACATAGGATCAGATAAATTGCCTGGTAGCTTGTTAACCCACTTTTCTTAAACTTGGATCTTTAAACTTTGATGAGACACTCCTCAAAGAACACTTACCAGTAGATTCACGTATTTTTCTGGTGACGACTTCATCTGCTGTGAAGAAATCATAGATTCTCAGAAAAGATCCCAGGCATATAATAATTACTGAAATCATCCTTAAAAGCAGTGAGAACTCCATAACCATCTACAAAGGAAATTGAATTCAGGAATAACAAGCTACTTCTGAAGTTATATTAAATACTTTAGACCCACATGCTCTCTTATAAGGCACCCTTTTAACAGATCAGTATCAATTTCAACTTTAGGCTTGTTAACTTTCCCAGTTTTGATATAAGCGTAACATAAACATGATTTTTTATCAATGTACGCTATTTATTGTGATGACAAAGCTTTTAAACCTCAACTATCTTGATGCCAAGCTAGAACCATCATCATGATACACCTTAGCTAATATATCCAAGGCTGTGAAAGAAGAATTCAAAGGTGAAAAGTCGCTTGCATATAAATCAATAACCTTTGTGAAGGATTTACCAATAACGGTGAAATCATGAAAGAGGTTGCTTCCCAGTTTATTGGCAATAATTAAAATGCAGCTTTTGAATTTTGCTAGAGGTGTGTAACTACAATACTTAGTTCTAAAAACCTATCTTAATAACTGAGTCGTTCATCAAGAAAAAGTAAACTTAGACTAATACGCAAACTTAGTATTAAAACTTGTTCTAAATAAGAAATATTCACTACTCAAAACGTAGGGAATAACTACTGTTAAAAAACAAATTTACACTTCTGGAAGCGAAATAATGATAGCTTTCAAGACTTTTGAGATAGCATCAAGAGATATTTCCTTATCGGGCCTGGGTACATGGACAAATATAGGTTTTCTTTTGTCAGTTGGATCTTTCTTCTTAATCAGGAGTGCTTCGCCTAATGAGCAAAAGTATGTGTACTCACATAGGTAGCGTCCAGCACTGTTGCTTAAGCCTATCTTTTTGAAGCCAGACCGTACCTCGACCTTTTGGCGGAGGGCTTGGAAATCTAACTCTGGCTTGAGAACAAACGACTTGGCATCGCCACTTGTCGGTAGATATTTTTTGGGTGCAAGATTATTAGCTGGGGTCTGCTTTTTGTTATCAAGCTTAAAATAGTCTCCTGCAACAGCACAGGTCTCGAACTGAATGCTGGAACTGCCACCCTGACCGATGTGCATAACAAAGTCAAACTTATTCTCTCGATGGAGAAGGGGAATAATATCTTCAACTGGTTTGTACTCAACAGGGATCTCGGATGCATGAACATAAAATATTTTGTCTTCAAACTCTATCACTTTTTCTAAAAGTTTGAGACTTTCCCAAGACGGATTATCTTTCGGCATTGGGTTGCCAAAGGGCTATTAAATAAATAAATCAAACCATACAAAAAATTACCTCAAAGCCAGTTGCTAAAATATGGTAAGCTTTTTTATGAGTACTAGTCATTTTTCATAGACAAGCTTTAAAAGACAAAATATCAAAACACTATAGGTGCTGGCTGTTTTGATAAGAGCTTTCTCACTATTACGTTTCTATCTACACTTGCCTTAATTCAATTAGATGGCTATATTTGTCTTGCTTCCTTTATTTGGCCTGATATTATATCACCATTTTTAAAATTATCTTTCTTTATTAAGACGATACAAGGGAAATGGGGGACATCAAGGAGACTCGCCCAACCCTGGTATCATATCACCATCCATCATTGAAAGCTATTTCAAGGGGCAGGAAGATATTCTGTCAATTATTTTTCCATTAACTGATTTTCTGTCAAATTTGATCCAACTATAATTCTTTTCCTATGTAACATTTTTAACTTTGCAACAATAAAAAAATCAAAAATACAAGGTAAAGAAAGCCTGTTGTTTAAAAACCATTGTTTAAAAAAAATTTGTCATTATTTTATTTTCTAATAGTAAAATTTAATTTAATTAGCTTTTAAAAGGGTAAAGATTTAAAATTAAGCCTATTAAATGCAAAAATTACTATACATGTATATCATAGCTTTTATCAGTGAATAGAGTATATTTAAATTGCCAATTTATTGTAAAGAGAAAACGTACTTATGAAGAAAATTATACTGTAAATTCAGAACCTAAACGTAAAAATGCGGGATTGTCAAATCCTTGGTCCAAATTTTGAATCACTTTTGCGGGCAACTCAGCTGAGTGAAAATTAAAATATTTAATAAAATTAACCATTTTATTTAACTTTTTTGGCTTATTTAAATTGGCAAATTTTGAATCCCTACTGCAGATAACTCAACTAACAAAAGACAAAACACAACAAACAAATGTGGGATACATGAATCAGAAATGTGGGATTCTAATGTACAATTTAAGATTTCCTGTATGTCTAACAAATCATAGACAACATTTAAAAATTAACAAATCAAAAATTGCAGGATTGTCAAATCCAAGAACCAAATTTCAAATCAAGAATGAGGTGAATTTGAAATAAATATAATTTACAGTAGTTTTAAAAGCTATGGCAACAACTGAAAATACCTCCAATTTAAACAAAATCCAAGTTGCGCGAGATTCAGGATTCAATTAATTTAAAAAAATTCAGTTAATAAATGAGGTGTCAAACAAAAAACAAAATTTCACTAGCCCATTATACAAAATTATATCAAACATCAAGCAGTGTAGTTCAAACCACAAACAAAATGAACTGATGAAACAAGTGAGATGGATGGATGCTGTTCCAGAGTATATTATAATCCAATCGGGAGTCATATGAGGCACCAACAGAAGGACTAAAATGAAACAAAATTTGAGCAATATAGAAGCAAGATTCCACAAGCACAAAACAAAATGAAGTCACACAAGATGTGTAGTATGAGCAGCCTAAAATAGAAAACTATCTATTTAACAGCCAATCAACAGCTGGGTCATTATTTGTTAGATTAAGCCAAGGCGCCAGCTTAAGCATTTCAAAGCATTTTAACTTCTTTGGTATCATTTAAGTCATAAACTTATGTTTTTTGAACATTAATATAATGCTTAGTTTACTGAAGAAAAGTTTAAGAGTGTAAAATATACAAATAATAAAAATAAATCTTATTTTTATTAACTGTATTTTTTGCTAAACCCCTTTTTTCTATTTTAATAAGCCAAGAATCAAATATATGAGTTGCATGGGAGAGTAATAGCAGCCCCAAAGCTATAATTGCTATTACCCTATCTTTGGCTCATATAATTAATTTCTTAGTTATTTTTAGAAAAAAAGTTGTTGTATTTAAAAGACTATTTACCCTATGTGAAATATAAGTTTTTGTTATGCGTCCAACTTCATGAACATGTCCTACCAATCCTTTAGTAGTATCAGCTCTCTTTGTTTCTCTGTCATCTGTGCAGAACTTTTCACAGTAATTTATTTTGGAGTACTCCTTAACATCCTCAAATGTCAAAGGTGAAACATACAGCTCACCATCTTTCATTAAATATGAAAGATTAACATAAAATGCTTTGACTTCAAGCCAGCTTTTTTAGGCCTAGATTTTCTATCATAGATGTAAAAAAAGGTTTTTTGGGAAACATCTGAATTATTTACAAGTGACTCATATAAACCCTTTCTTTCTTCCTCTCTCTCAAAAACCATTTTGAGATCATTTATATTTTTTATATACATCTCATTTTCCTTTTGTTTAAATATTTTAGATAATACACCAAAATGACCATCAACAATACTTTTGCCATGACACTCAACAAATCTATTAAACTTAATTGTTCCTTTTATAATTTTAGGTACCTCTTTAAAAAGATAATATAAGAATTCATAAGATCTGAAATGATTACCATTATCAGTCCAAACTTTAATATTTTTAATATTCTTAAATTTATTATTTTTAAGCAGACTTATCAAACACTGACCTGAAAACAAAGAGTCATGAGATAAAATTTCAGATAAAAAGTCATGATACTCATATTTAATTTTCTCATTTTCTTTAAAAGCAATTGCAAATCCTAATAAAGAAATAGGTATTTTCTCATAAAAACAATTATTTGTCTCTATAGGACCCCCACCTATTTTAAAGTTTTCTTTATAGTCTATTACTATAACACATGAATTATTATCAAGATTATTTATATCACTAATATATTCTTTATTTTGATGCTTATAAAACTTTTCATGTAGGTCAATAGATTCCAAATTTTCTTTAATAGATTTAGGCAATGGCAACTTCTTTATACTCAAATCCTTTTTCTTCATTTCTAATGATTTTTTTAAGTTGCAAATGTTACACATATCAGTTTGCTTTTTGCTTTTAATTATATTATTAGGAATAAGCTTATAGAAAGTGGAAAGTGAAATAGAAATATTGTTTTTTATTTTCATATCTTCATAAATTTCTTTTTTGTTTTCAATAATGAGTATTTTATTTTAGTTGAGTATTCACTCAATTCTTTTTGTAATTCTTCATAAATCAATCCAGGGGATTTTTTAGTGAATTGGCTGGTTGGAAATGAATTTTTTAATATATGTTTTAAAATATTTTTTATGTTTTCTTTCTTTACTGAATCATTTTTTCCTTTTTTATTTTTTGAATTTAATGATAACTTTTTTAGCATTTTTTATTTTTTTAGAATATGAATACTCATTTTTTGTCATTTTAAATCCACAATCCCAAAGCTCTTTCAAACTGTAGCTTGATGTAACCAATGCTCTTAGGGAAGGAAGGTGCTTGGCAGGGGATTCTGACATCAATTCCTTTAGGTTGTTAAGGAAATCATCTGTCTTGGAATTTTGTATGACAGGTAAGAAGGTACTTTTTCCAAACTCTGTTTTTAATAAGAAGTGCTCAACAAAGCTGTTAAGATCATTGCCAGCAGTAAAAAGGAATGCTTGTTTAAGCATAGAGATTCTTTCTCTCTTAGTAGAAGCCCCCAGTGAGAAGAAGGGTGTCATCTGAGGTGCAAACTTGATAGGTTCCATAATGATAGTGGTTGGGTTCCTTGGCTTGGTTCAGGCAGTTCTTGCTTGGAAATAGATGTGCAGTTATCAGAGAGGAGTAAAGGTGTGGATTGTAAAGTAAATTTCTGTAAAGTTGAGCTGTTTAAATACCATGTTAGCTGAGCTTTTGCACTACAGGCATAAATCCCCAACTGACCCCCAACTGATCTCCTTAATTTATCAATATCACCCCTGAAGTCTGATATCATTGTTTATTTACCCCTTTTTATATTCTGGTTAACTGTTGATATCTCGGCAAATAGTACTTCAATCTTGCTCAAACTAGTATCATTAGAAAGCCCTTAATCTCAGCTTTTCAGAATTGTGCTGCAACTTTATATTTCAATACCAATTTAGTATCTTGAAGTGGCTTTGAATGTAAGCTTATAAAATTATTATTTGAAATAAAATATGCTAATTAACTCTTAAAGTATGATATTTTAATCAGTAAACTAAATTTAAAGTATAAATCATTATTTAGCTTACTTTTAGTAACCAACTCAAAAACCTTTTTTTAAATAAACTTAAGTTTATTATAACTTTTAACAGTTCTTAAAAAATGAACTTTATATATCTTAAATCTATCAAAATAAAAATGTTATTTTTAATCACATATAAATATTTGCTTGTATAATTAAAGTTGTATCTTATTTTTATAGATACAATGACTAAGATCATTTTCAATTTAGTTTAAATAAATTTTAACCTTTATTAAATTTAATTAAATAAAGCAAGATTTTGATACATTCTTTTTTATGTTTGAATTTTTTATATATATTATCTCTAGCATACAGTATAAAAATATAATTTTATTAAATAGTTGTATAAAGCTATTTTATTAAGATTAAATACTTAAGAATTTGAAAAGAAAAACTTTTACTCTCTTATAAGTTCTTATTATATATTTTCTATAAAATTTAACTTAAGAATAAATTACTTATGCTAAATAAAATCACTGAAATTTCAATAAAAGTTTAGTTTTAATTTTAGTTTTAGTTTTAGTTTTTTAACTTTTTACTAGATTTTTTTATAAATTGCTCTAAAATTATTTAATATTTATTTATTAAATATGCAAAAAAGCTAAGATTTTAGGCAGCAATTTAATTTCCAACAAAAAGCATCATATCAGTTTTTATTGTATTTTTATGTTGATCTTTTTAGAATGATGTCATTTTGTACTAATCAGCTTTCAAGAAGTAATGGTATATGATTTAAGATTGTTACTGGCTTTTAATACAGTTTAATTTAGCTGTAAGTAGAAAATGCTTAATTTAATATAGGTTTTTATATTATAAGGATTAAATAAGATTTATTTTGTTAAAATTGTTGTAATTATTTAAATTTATTGATAAGAAAATTAAAACAAAATTTTAAAGTGCAAAGTAGCACAGTTAATAGGAAACAGATTAATCTTTAAAATAATGACCCAGCTATCCAATTTAGGAACAGAGGCATTTTATTCATTTTCATGGATCCTGATTTGTATGAAAGTGGTTTTGAGAACCTTCCAAATATGGACTCAATATTACAATAAAAATAAATCATTAAATTTTAAGAATTTCTACTTTTAGTGATTTTATCCTAGGTTTTGTTTCAAGATGGTTTTTACAAGCAACATCTTTGCACAGCAGCCAGAAGCAGCCAAGCCAGCTTCAATGGAGGCGAGGCTCAGGGCGTGGAGGCACCTGTTTACACCCAAGCCTTTGAGGCAGGTAACAAGGAAGCTGACCTGTTACTGACCCCTAACCCATATGGCTTTGACTTGTTCAGTAGTCACATAGTGTCTAGCTCTTCCCCCCTCCTGTGCCACCCACCCCTGCACAAGCTGCCAATCAACCAACCAATCAGGATGGCAACCTCATTTCAGAACAGCTTCCTGCCACAAGCCAACCTTCCCCCCTACAGCCAATCAGGCTTCAGCTCCCCTGGCCCAGCACCCCAAGCACAGAATCATCACCACCCAGATTCTTCAGGAAATTGTGGCGCTGAACCTGCAGGGTCTGTCCTGGGAACAGATTGCTATCCAATTGCAATTTACCTAAGCTATCATGTAATGCA